>JAUMHF010000023.1:761215-794770 GCA_032359275.1 Microctenopoma steveboyesi | reverse complement strand
TCATATTAAGACGGGGGCCGCAAATTACGGTCTCGGGGGCCGCAGATGGCCCGCGGGCCGCGAGTCTGAGACCCCTGCTGTATGTAAAGTCTGAAACTACATTTAGCATGGTTATGTCTTCTCTGTGCAGGGCCCAGCTGGTCTCCTCTGTCCTCGCTCTTAGGACAACCTCCTATCTGTCTGTGGAGACAGAATATATACCCTGGCAGTCAGCTCTGAACAATCTGAACTATTACTACCTTATGCTAGACCGTACCGAAGTCTACCAACCTATGCAGGTAGGCTACTTTGTGTGTGTGTGGGTAATGAAGAAGCTTGGATCCTCTAACCTTCATTAATAATTATGCAGCATTAGATGAAAAAACAACATGTAAACTAGCATCAATTACTCACATCTCTGTAATTCCTCTAGGACTACATGAAGAAGCTAGTGACTCCTCTATTCCTGCACTTCAACAACATTACTGCAGACTGGACCCATGTTCCGGACAAACTGACCGACCAGTGAGCACTCTCACCCGCCTTCTAACACAACACAGAAAAACACATTTATAGGATAAATGCAACACATTTACAAATTCTGTATTTGTAGGCAGAAAGAAAGGATACTTCTACTTTTAGTGAAGTATTTTTCCGGGCAAATACGTGCACTTGTTCGAGTATTGATCTCTTCCTGTAGGTATAACCAGGTCAATGCCATCTGTATGGCCTGCAGTACTGGAGTAACACAGTGCCAGACGTTGACCACCGTGTGGTTCAAACAGTGGATGGACAACCCTCAACACAACTTGTCAGTTGACTTTACACATTATGACTATTATTTGATTATGAAGACTTAAATAAACCTAAGCCTCCTGTTAGGATCCACCCTAACCTGCGTTCAGCAGTGTACTGCAGCGCCATAGCAGCAGGTGACGAGGCAGAGTGGGAGTTTGGCTGGTCACAGTTCAAGAAAGAATCCAGCGAAGCAAGCAAACTCATGTCTGCGCTGGCCTGTACCAATAACACACAACTTCTAAAAAGGTCTGTATCCACCCCCGTTTACAAAGAGGATGACTGCGCCTGAACCTGGATGGGAGTGTGTCAGTGGAAGGAGAGCTGTTAAAAATGAGTGAAAAATGGAACCAGCGTGTCTGTTGTGTTCTCACAGGTATCTGTCTTACACCTTAAACCCAGCTCTGATCCGTAAGCAGGATGCCACCTCTGTCATCACCTCTGTCGCCAGCAACAGAGTAGGACAGAGTCTGGCATGGGACTTTGTCAGGGAACAGTGGACATACATGTTCACTCAGTGAGTATAACATCTGTACATAAATGGGTCGAGCAACACTGATGCATCGGCGCATGTATGTAGCTCACAGAGCGAGACCCCGTATCCATGCGTGTATCGCTTCGCTTTTAAAGGGTGGAGCATCTCCACCTGTCAACGTGATGCGTCTCTGACATAAAAAACAAAACATGCACAGATCTCAGGATCCTTTGAAATACTGGCGAAACCAAATATTACACATCTTTTCTGCTTATGATTGGCGTTCATCTGTCCCGTGTGCGCGTGTTTTCTTTAAAGCTGCAGAAAATGCATCAAAAAAGCGTAATCGCTTAAAGGGAAAACTTTGGAGAAACTAATTTTTCCATAGTCCATAAGCAACATCACCTTCAGTTTCACCATTAAACAAATTGACACTCACCTTATTTAACTTATTGTATATTTTAAATGTATCAAAGTTATTTTAAATTTGGATTCATGGAATACATAATGTAATGAAACATGGAATACAATTACCTAAATTATTTTATTGTTTATACTAGCTTATTAAATCAGCATGTCATCTAAGTCTCCCGATTAGAATGCATGCAATGATGTTCAAGGTCCAGCAGGTGTCAGTTGACCAGTGACATAGTGACACAGAATCAACATACAGAGTATCAATACAGTTTGGGTAACGTTGCACAATGCTTCATGAGGCCTCATCTACCCATCATAATAAATATGTATTCAAAGGGTCCGTTGTCATGTGCATAGTAAGAAAAACACGCTCACACCATATGCCGCATAATAAAGATATGTACACTGTATTAAAGAAAAGAGAAATATCATTTGTGTGTTTCGTTTTGTCTGGTGTGAACAAAACGAGGTTCTCTCATCACAATCAGATTCAGCTCTGGTTGTTTTTTCAGATATGGTGTGGGCTCTTTCTCCTTTGCCTCGATGATCAGTGGGGTCACAGCAAGGTTTTCCACATCTGATGAACTAGAACAGGTACATGCCCAATATGTCACGTTTATAGGTAACATACAGATATCAAGCATGTCTGTGAATATTCTCAGTCATCCAGGTGAAACTGTCACCTATTAAAGACAGGTGTGAGGTGAATAACCTGGAGGATAAATTTGTCACTAGCCATCTTCCCTCAGATCCAAAATGTTCTGTGGATGCAGAATGAAACGTCTCTACATTAAAGAAAGTCCAGTTGCCATGACATGACCTTCTGACAAACATCAAGCAGTTGTCTGAACATTTTCCCCATGTTTCTTCTTCTAGCTGAAGGAGTTTGTGAAGCAGCACAGTGCCGCGGGCTTTGGCTCGGCCGCAATGGCTGTGCAGCAGGCCTTAGAGAGCACCAAAGCTAACATTAACTGGCTGCAGCAGAACAAACAGGTGGTCCTGGAGTGGTTCATCAGCCAGACTGGACAACAGACGAGCTAGTATGGCTACAGAGACAGAAGAGAAGAGAGAAGTGGTAGCCAAGTATGCCATACTGATGGGCTAATGAAGAAAAATATGTAAATATAAATGAATCCGTGAAGATTAGCAGCTACTGTAAAATATAATATAACTTGTTGACCTAACTCTAACTGAAGAATGTCTGCCTTCAAATTTGACATCAAATTGACACAAAAAACACAAAGGTGTGTAATGTCGAATAAAGGTTGCATGTTGTGTCAGCTGTGTTTGATCTGCTGTTCTCTGCAGTGTTCTTTTTATGTTGATCCTGTTACGGACCTGTTCCACATGAAACAAATCAGACGTGTAATGTTTCACCAGGTCTTTTTGCATAATTACACAACTTTTCCCGTCTCTGGTTGCACCTGTCCCAACTTTTCAAGTCATGTCGACCAGTCACTTTCTAATAATGAAATGCTGTTATTTCCATTTTTATTATGTAAAAATGGTTACACAAATGTTATTCAGTTGACAAAGATGAGATTTACTGTTCAGACGCAATATGTGACACAAACACATCTAGATAAGTGTTAGCGCATCGATAAACTAATTTTATTGGGCTCATTTGTCGCAGCCACAAATACACACAGTAACAAGCAGGACTGAACTCGACAAAACATTTTGTACAGTAGGAATTATCCTCATCCACAGAAAAGAGAAGTGAAAAAGAAATTAAAACATTCAACCAAAGAAGAAGTGATGGCTTTCTAAAATCTCTGCTTTAGAGTAATATCAGACACACAAACTAAGAAGAATTAGGTCAAATGAATTAACAGGACAATACGCACTGTATTCTGTAGTCATTTCATGGCCTATTACTTGAGCCACTGTAACACTGTACAGTGAAACTACGTAAATGTAAATAAAATCCAATACAAGCCCAGTAAGTGCATCAAAAAGTGGTTTAGGGAGTATATGTTAAAGGTGCTGGGTTTGGACAATTAAAGCTACTGTATGTAACTTTACTTCTAGTGATTGAAGAATCAAGACGTGTTGTCCATGATGTACTTAAAGCAGCAGCAGCGACAGTTCAGGAAATGCAAATCAGTGTAGTAACAAAACGTCAAATCATCAAACAACGTCGGAGTGTTTATTCTACACTGCTACATCCATGGCCTTTTGTTAGAGCAACCAAATGTTAGACCATGTAGACTTTATGGCCATGCACAACAATTAAGGCTGGTTTACACTGCATTGTTTTCTGTTCTCTTTGCTGTTACCACTGAACAGCATTTGACTGCTCCTAAAAAGAAAATGGTGATAAAGGAGTCAGAGTTTCTCACTCACAGAGACACAACAAAATCTTTTCAGCTTCCAAATCACAAAGTTTCGTCACAAGCACGTCAGACAGCATCTGATCTTCCTGTTGCCAAAACACGAACTGTTAAACCCAGATCGTCTCTGGAATACATTGAACACAACCAAAACTTCTGCCACAGTGCAGATCCAAGCAGTGATAATTTACAGTCCAAGTGTGATAAAAACACAGTCCAAACCAACACCATATAAAACATACACAATATGCTCAAAAGCATGATTACAGAGAGAAAACATTAGACAAACATGCAGCGTTTTACGTCAGTGACAGATCTGACCAGAGCCCGGTCAGAGTGTCAGGTTTAACAGATAAACTGTAAATAACAGAACCATTATGACATGACAGAGCTTTGGCAAAGATTTGGTGATGGTACAGTTTGCGTACCAAAAATACTTGGTTTGGTTTAGGATAAGATTATAGTTTATTAGTAACAAGTACTTTAATGTGGCAAAGGGATAGGACCAAGAAGATTGTTGCAATAAAGTCATAAGAAAGTGAATAAAGTCAAATATTACTGAATAAATTTAAATGTAGAAAATAAATTTAAATCTTATAATTATGTAGAAATCAAAATAATTTGAGAATAATAATACATTTAAATCGTCAAGATTACTGTCAAATAGTCAATATTAAAGTAAAAAAATAATAAAGTTGACATAATGAGAATGAAACGGAATTAAATTTGACACAGATTAAACCGAAAGCTGCATCTGTCCCCACATAAACCTGGAAGAGGAGGCTGCAGATAAGAAAACTGAAATACGTGGTAATGGACAGATGTAGAGAAAGGCATGGTCACCCCAGCGTACAATGCAGAGGGGATGCTGAATCACTGCAGCAGCTCAATGGGTTCGAATCTGCGTCTGACTCCTAGTCCATCCTCTACCAGGTGTGTCCCTGAGCCACACACGCACTGCAAGCTCCCTGTAGGTCGCTTTGGATAAAAGCATCTGCCAAGCAAAGTAAAGACTGAAGAATAAAAATCGACGTGTGTTGTTCCGTATAATGAAGTACTCTGCCTGCACTTTAGTGTTTCGTCATGCAGGCAGGCAACTTGCAGAATTGTACGAGCTAGTTTCACTTATCTGGAATCAACTAGCAGTCACAGTGAAGACAAGGAGGCTGCAACAGTAAAATATGTTTCACAGTTATGGTTGCATCAAGCTGTCATTTTATTTATTGCATCAATTGAAAATGTCACATAACACTGAGGAGGCACCGAGAAGTGGTGCCCCTCCCACTGTCCCAGTGTGATTTTCAGCGCAGTGATGATGTTACTCAGGTTAGAAGAGGTTAGAAGTACGAGTGGAAAACACAAGAACGTGACAAGAGCTGTGTTCATGAAAAAGAGGAAGCGAGCCACACGAACAAAGCCACAACACCGAATAACGTCATGAAGGGCGTTGAAAAACTCCCGCTCTGACAGAGACTGAACAATACATTTTCTTACATATATATTTGTGAATCAAGCCAAATGTGTATGTGTGTTCTCTGTACTGCAGTAAAGGAAGAGGTGACAGTACTCATGCAAGACGTAATCACACGGACCACACTGATGGATTTACTGTAAATACGAGCTCTTTCACCTCAGGCTATATCCCTGCAGGGCTCCTGGATGTGAAGCTGTTAGTTTAACACACACCAAATGGTAAAAACTGCTGTGGAATGACGCAGCATGTCAACTGCCACGATGGGGTCATTAAACACAGTTTCATTTCAGATTTTCTCATTTTCAATCAGAACTACGTTGAACAAACTGTATCAAATGCATCAAACTACTGGTGGAAGGACGAGTCTAGTAGCAGAGGATGTGGCCAGTTACACTTTGCGGTCTTTCTCAAGCTGGTCTAAATACATTATTGAGGTGTTTATACATCGATGAGATAAGTCTTGGTTGCTACGGCTGCTTCTGCTCTGTGCACACGCCTTACCGTCACTTTACCGGTGGCGCTGTAAGAAAAGCACGATACCAGCCCAGCTGAAACTCGTATGAACAGAGTTTAACCCGAGCTGGATTCAGCTTAGCGGAACAGTGACGTGTGCTAAGAGACAAGAGAGCAGAGCAGAACAACCAAGACATATTTTAACATTCATATAAGCATCTTGATATTATAAGAAGAGCATCTGAAAAATCGTAAAACATTTGTCTTATTTACACAGAGATGACATTATTCCTGGCTCTCTTCGTCACCCCGTGGTTAATGAATCCAGCGTGTCTAAGAGATTCATTGAAAGATTTGGATTTGTTCACTTACTCTTTCCAGATATAACCTCAGCATCACCCTCGTGTACCACACAGGACCCTGTGTACGTCAATCATTGGTGCGAATATCAATCCAATCTGGAGCTTGTTCAAAATGATAATGATGCGCCTGATAAGTGCCCCACTCTGGATTTCACGTAACCTCACTGGAGGACTTTGTCTCTTGTGTCGGGCAGTCTGAGGGCTACCAGGCCGCCACACACCAGCGCAGTGAAGGACAGCAGGATGGGGACAACCTTGGTGATGCCCACGAAGCTGGCAAAGATGGAGCTGCCGAGGACGGCTGCCAGCTTGCAGAGAGCGTTCAGCACGCCAAACGCTGTGGCCCTATGAGACACAGACCTGGCTCTTAAAAGGCGCCACTGTCACTATCACGACATTTCTGTCTAATTTGTAAAGCTTGTACAGTCACAGACTTTTTTCCTACAGGGAAAACTGGTTCACCTTTATGATACTGATCGACAGAAAAAGACTTCTGTCTGAATACCTTTTGCTTGTATAAAACATAATTCATATACTACATAGTAAAATATGAGCTAATAGTAAATACTAATGCAATATGTTAATATTAAAGCAGTAGTTACAGTCAGCTGGGTTAAACCTGCACATTTATGTGATCAACGAGCATACTTGGGGAGTATTTTTCTCATTTTATGATTATATTCCTAATGGTCTTAGCGACTAATTTAAATGTACAAATGTGTAGTTTCTGACCAGGTTACTGATCGATCATTAACTGGACCTGGACCAGATACTGCTGAAGTTATACTACATCCTTAAAACACAGTATAGACATTGGATATGATTTGTCAACCCAAGAGGCTGCAGATGAATGTTTATTCAGTTTTCTATAATGAATTTAGATTATGTTGTAGAGATCGAGAAGATTTCACTTGGACACGAAAGAGGTATGATTTCCTGTTTATCAGTGTCAGAATTAAATTGAGTTCATCTGAAAGATCCAGTGTACAAATGATGAATATCAACACAGATGCACTAATCCCAGTTGATACCTTTTAGAAGCGGGGTACAGCTCCACAGTCACCACCTCGATGCCGTTCCATGCAGCTACGCTGACGCCACAGAACAAACATTGCAGGGCGATGATCGCTGACTGGCTGGAGCTCAGAAACAGGAAGAAGGTACAGCCTGCTGAAATGAGCATGGAGCCACCTGTGGGCAATCACAGAGACTCTACAATGAATCCCGCGCAGTGACATCGGGTACTGTTCATTTGCTCAGTGATTGTATTTCGTGTTTGTTGCTGCATAGTAAAACAATTAAAAAGATTTAAAGAAAACAATTATCAGTAACAAACTTCTGACTCCAGTCACCTATGATCTTGACCCTGCCGATTTTCTCCATGAAGAGGGCTGAGATGATGTTGCCTGGCAACACAGCCAGACTGCCCAGGAAGCTGACCAGGTAGATGAGATAGTCGTTCTCCTCAACGGTGTCCAGGTGGCAGCCGTGTTTGTTGTGCTCAAAGGTGGTGTTCTCCATCTTACAGTCAACAAACTTCTCCTCCCACAGGTCTACAGACAACAGGAGGAGAAATCATTTCAGCAAGCAGCACCAGCATATATGAGCATCGGAAATATAGCCTTTCAGAATAGAGTTTTGAGCACAAACCCGATGAAGCTGAGCACATACTCATGTCTATCCAGACTTAATACTAATACGTTTATGCATGAGTACAAGCAGATGTTTGTACCGCGAGTAATTAAATTTTGAGATACAGCAAAGATGAGAATGAGAAAGACACGAGGTCACAGTGACCTTGACCTTCACCCTCACTAAGTCCAAGCTGCCTGACTTTGAAGAAATTCTCTCTAAGATAACCTTAGATATCATATTCACAATTGAGTCGGTGTAGGTGGAGATGGACAGAGCGTGCCCAGCTATCGCTGGTGATGCGCTGCCATTTGTTGCTGTGAATAAAGCCAAAACACAGCCTGTAATCTGAGTGCACTGGTATCTTGGCTGAACCTACCTGTGTTATAGAAGACAGTGGAGCGGATGGTGCAGTTCTCAAACACTGTGTCTGTGGACTTTATATCTTCAAAGTGACAGTCTTCGAACAGTGAGTCCTCAAACCTTACGAACTTCATCTCTATACTGATGAATCTATGGAGATGAGAAACTATGAAAACTGGGGATAACACAATGTATCTGTTGCTCGTGATGTGTTAAGGGGCCCTTTAAAGACGTACTACGTACAGTGCATACCTGAGTTTTGTGAGACTTACTTGCCATTGATATATTCTCCTTCTTGATGGATCTGGTTTTCCAAGGAGAAATTAATGTGGAAGTTCTCCAATCGCTCTTTATGGATGATCTACAAATAAACAACATTGGCTGGTCTGAGGGAAATCGTTGTTTCAATACCCTCGATCAAGTCTCGATCAAAGCATTATCAAAGTATTATATGCAGAGTCGCACTGAGCCAGACAGCAGCCTGCTGCACACACAACCTACATAAAGTCTTCTTCACATCCAGATAGGAGCTTGTCTGCACCTGCAGCCAACCATTAATCCCAGCGTAACAGAATCTAATTAGCTCCAGTGTCAGACAGGTTAGTGAGTTTGATAAATCTTTGTTCACTTTACCTTGACCTTGGACTGGTACTCCTCATACTGCAGGTGTTTGATCATGTCGGGGAACCAAACTGACAGCCCATAGTAACTGTGATAATGTGTAGATATAGAAAATAATGAATCGATGAAAACAAGCAGAACGTAACTTAAATGATTTTAATGGTTTCTTCAAGCTGTTCAAAAACTTCAAAAACACACTTGCACATGTGATGATGAACCAACCTGAAAGCCATGCAGAACCAGATGATGGCCATGAACAGTGTAGCGAACCTCAGCTCTGCAGACAGTAGAGATGCTATGTTCCGTAACACCTGTGAACAGCAAGGACAGAGTTCCTTTACATACAAGGTGCCGCTGATGGTTATTCTGTACATTCAGGCTTCACTTTATCTTTATTGTAAGAATATGTAAAAAAAGAATATGTGAAACATTAGTAGGATAATTAGCTCTGGGGAAATCAGCACCTAATAAATACCTAACAAAAGTAATGCAATTAACTTTGACTCATGTATTATTCACTCACCTTAAGGAGGCTGCAACTTACACTCACCGGCCACTTTATTAGCCACACCTTGCTACCTTGCTAGTACTGGGTTGAGCCTACGTTTGCCTTCAGAATTTCTCTAATCCTTTGTGACATAGATTCAACAAGGTACTTTATTCCACCACATCCCAAAGGTGCTCTATTGGATGGAGATCTGGCGACGAGTTATTTGAGTTATTGTTGCCTTTCTATCAACTCGAACCACTCTGGCCAGTCTCCTCGGACATCTGGCATCAACAGGGTATTTTCGCCCACAGAACTGCTGCTCACTGGATGTTTTCCCTTTATTCGGACCATTCTCCTTGTAACCCTAGAGATGGTTGTGCGTGACAATCCCAGAACATCAGCAGTTTCTGAAAATCTCAGACCAGCCTGTCTGGCACCAACAACCATGCCATGTTCAAAGTCATATATTCTTCCCTATTCTGAAGCTCAGTGTGAATGGCAGAGGTTCGTCTTGACCATGTCAACATGCCTAAATGCATCGAGTTGCCACCATGTGATTGGCTGATCAGTAATTTGTGGCATCGGTGTGTACATCCCACTACATTTCACTGTATCTGTGTCTGTGTCAAACCCAATATTAACTAAATAATAACAACACAAACTGTGTTAGTTAGAAATGTATTTTGTCCTTTTTTGTTATTGTGGCAAACACCCATTTACACAATGACTCCAGTGCTGCCACCGGGGATCCATTCTAATAATGTGGAGCTCCTAACCTCTAAGTCTGTGCAGATGCTGGAAGTTTATTTAGTGCAGTAACTGGATTTCTAATGTGACCGTGGTAACAAGCTGTAGCTAATGTTCTGTTTGTCTAACATCTGTCAAGTAATGTCTGTCTCTACAGTCCTTCAAAATAAAAGTGTGGCACCAGGAATAACTACAATTCAAAATAAAATAAAAAAATCGTACTTGAGTACTTTTCCACTTTTACTTGAGTTAAATGATTATTTTTACGTACCAGTTTACAGAGTGTTAGTGAGCGCACAGCCCATCGTTGCACAGGTGTTCCAGTAGCACTCTGAATCTCAATAAACTCATCCTCAGCTGTCTTAGGCGCCTTGATGTGAGTCACCTGAACACAAAAAAGAGATGAACACATGAACACATTATTTTTAATTCAGCTCCCACACTCTACATTTCTGTTTCACTGAAATCCCAGCGGGAGCTTTTCAGTTTTTTTACATCCTCATCTCAACAAAGAAAACATTGAGTCAGATCCTGTTGGATCTAAAAATACTGTTTATTGACCTACAAATGACAAAATAACACTCATTTATCAGGATTAGAAAAAATATAGTACTTTCACATGCAGGGATACAAATTGAATCATTTTTCTTTTTAATAGAGAAAATTATGGGTGACACAACAACGAGGAAGGGAGGAGCAATTACTGCAGATATTTGACAGGAAATATTTGTTCAAATCTAAATAATATATTTACAAGTGTATGTACTCACGGTAAAGACTTTCTCTGGCTGGCCTTTAGCTCTCCAGTTGGTGTCATGGACCTGCTTCAGTATCATCCATGCCTCATCATGTTTGGCTGTCTACTCAGCGTGATTCACACAAACGCACAAAAGCATCCACACAACAACATAAAAGCAAAAAAAAAGGAAGAATCATCATAAACACAGAAATGTGTTTCTTTCAATGTAAGAAACAGTTTTTACACCACTTCACACTAATCGCTTTCGGGCCTCTACGTGGAGGATGGTACAACCCAAAGGTTTGTGCAGAGTTTGTTTTTTAAACCTCACAGCGGTTAGTAGTAGTTACAAGTAATTTGATTTGTTTTTCCATTCCCTGACAAGCTAGTTCAGATTTAATGACGAGCACAGACTGATGTGAACTGTGACCTAGTCCTCGGCTCCACAGTGTAAAAGCAGAGGTCTCCACTCTCACCTCAAGCAGGAAGCGGGGGCTCTCAGGCATGAAGGTGAGTCCAACCAAAGAGGCAATAGCAGGAAGAGCTGCAACCAGGATAAATACCCGCCAGGTGTGGAACTGAAACTCTGTGCCCATACTGAATCCCCACCCTGCACCCAAACACACACACACATAAACACATCTTAAAACATGTGAAACCATAGTCATTCAACATGTGACAGAAAGAAAAGACAACAACCAAGTCATGATTCAGTGCATGTTATGATTCCAACCAAATCAAGGCTCAGAGCAGGCGACCATCTGCCCCAGGCTGCTGGGGAGATTTAAAAGAGCATCAAGTGAAAAGGAACAAGAAGAAGAATCAGAGAATTCGCAAATTCACTTTCAGAAGAAGATTTTATTGCTTCCTTGATCTTTTTTCTAAACACGTCTACCCTTGTTGAAAGTCATGAAACAGCAAAACTCAGAATGGCAGAATGTGCAAAAACACAATATGGAATTTATTTGGAATTGATGTGTTCAACATTACAGCAATTATTATCTAGTTGTGATCAGTGTTTCCAAATCTCACAACAGAAATAGAATCATATAACGGTTCATGGTCCATAACTGTTCACCATCAGGTCTGATCATCTGCTGTATTCAATCTATGAGGAGCTCATATTTCACACTGGATACATCTGCAGAATGAAGGATCCAGTCTTTCACTGCTTTTCTTTCTCTTACTTATGCGTTTGTCCATATTTTCATCCACTTATTCCCGCACACTCTGTCAGGTGGATGTCTGCGCACGTGTGTGTGTGTGTGTGTGTCTGCGTGGGCACTGGAGGGAGGTGGCGCATGCTGCAGGCACAGTAAACAAGAAACCGGGCCTGTTCAAAGATCATGACTGTGAAAGGACAAGCTATTGCTTTTTCACATTATTGTGGAGAGAATCAGCAGCGTTCATACGGGAAGAAAAGAAAACTTTACTTTGCCAAGCAAAGTAAAGTAAAGTAAAGTAAAGTAACAAATAAGTAACGTCAATGAAAACGAGCAACTGACAATATTTGCAAGCAACTTGGCTTATTCAGGCTTTTCTTTTAATAATATTTGTATTTCTTTCATCTGTAGTGTAGTGTATATGACGTATTCTGCAGGGTAAACCTCTCAGTGCCTTGAGACGTTTTAAATTAAATATTCCGCAATGGAAAGTATATGTATGTTATACTTTAACTACACAATGTCTACATATATTTGTCTGTTATAAGTGATGATGTGACTATTTTTATTATTTCTTGCATTTATGTCTGGAGAATAAATGTTTTACCTACTGATCCACAGCTGCTCTCAAACAGCAATGAGTAAATACACAATGTGTAAATACATTATTTGAACTGCATTGTGTGTTTACTTGTGAATAACACATATTTTGTGGCCTCAGCTTAAATGCGTAACCTGTCTTTTACTGCACATAACTTTAATTATTACATTCAATCCCTTCACTTTCATGAACACATGACATAAGCTTGTTTCCTCACGAGCAGAGTGTAAAGAATGCTGTGTGTAAGTTTTTACCGTATCTCGGTATGATGCCCCAAGCAGTGAACGAAGCGTAGATCCCACCAATCATCCAGAACATACACAACCAAGACAGATGTTCACCTCTCTTGTCCATCTGGAGAAACTCCGAGAAGTATGAGTACACGATCGGCACTGTCCCACCAATGCTGAGTAAACAGGGAGCAAATACAAGCACAAAATCAACATTTGCGACATAAGCCACTTTTTATTAATGGAGGAATAATGGCCGTGAATAATAACAGTGCAATAGGGACTGGATTACAGATGCACTGAGGCCCCGTAGAGATCACTGAAAAAGAATAACCACCGAATTATTCCTTGCCGTGATAAACTATTCCTAAATCACACCACAGGCAACAGAATGCAGCGTTGTAGCAAACTTAAAGAAGCAGTTAAGATATTTTGGTAAATAAAGGTTTTGTTTATCTGCAACAAGACACATAGGAAAGTACAGACGTTGGCATGGAGCTGATACTGTGTTTAAACAGAGGACACACACAGGGCAAGCCTCAGAGGCAAGCAGCGCTGTTGTGCAAACTGTTAGTGGTTTAGTATCACTTTCACTTTACGACCTTAATTCTGAGTCAGCGCGGCTCCCTGTGGACTCCAGTTATTCTGAGATGGAACACTGTGCTGCGTCACTGCAACACAACACTAACCAAACAGCTTTGTCTGTATTATCTGCAGAATAAAATTCAGTTTTAATACCTGAAAGCGTCCGCTAATAAATGTCATGCAGTGGAATGAAAATGCATCACAAATAAAACTCCATTTTTGAGGGATACGTGAAAAAGGACACGAGCAGTTAATGTACTCCACTTTACGGGTTTGGAAACAACCTCCAGTCTAACACACAAAGGGCTATAATAGTGCAAGACATAATGATTTTATTATTTAGCATGGTGTTCACATGACAACGCAGCTGCACCTTACCTCTACTAAACAACCTATCAGAATACTGCATCCAATGGCATAGTGATCACAGTGGGGATGCAGTAAACCTATAAGACTGCTGAAATCGCACAGTCTGTAGGCGCCGAGGCATCATTGTGAAGCTTTACCCGTCCCTTCTCTAGCTGTAGAACAACTTTGCTTCAAGGCAAAAACTCATTTCACCAGTCTGCATATTTAAAGGGGCCTTAAAAGGCCTGTTTCTTTTTTAATATATTTAAAGCAGACAGTAATATGCATGAGGTTTTAAAAAGCTGAAGATGTGGGTCTAGTTTGCATCATTTAGAAGGATTTATTACCAATGCTTGTTTCACAATTCATCAAGTATTGACAGAATTTATTTTGTTTTAATAGAAATCATTGTTCTGATATTGTTCTGATCCTGATAATTCATGTTATGAACTGTCTGAATGGAATCCATCACACATTTAAAGCGATGTGTGTGTGTGTGTGTGTTGGTGAGTGTTACCCAATGCCCGACAGCAGCCTGAAGAAGAGGAAGAAGCCGTAGCCCTGGGCGAATGAAGACAAGAAAGCAAAGACACAGTTTATAGCTAATGCCACGATCAGACAGCGCCGACGGCCGACTTTGTCTGCCAGACCACCCCACACGAACGCTCCCACCATCATGCTCAGAAAGACGATCAGACCTGCGCACACAAAGAGAAACATAATGGGATCAGAATCAGAATCTGCTTTATTCGCCGAGTATGCTGCACATACAAGGAATTTGCTTCTGGTCTTGTGGCTCTTCTAGGACAGTACACAGCAACAGAAAGACCAGAAGTGTGAGTGTGTGTGTGAGGAGCAGATGCAGAAAAAGTATTCAGCAACCAGTGCAGTGTGTTGGATGTGCTTAAAATGTGCACATATACACTACCACACATACTCAACTCTATAAAGATTAGTCGGTATAACTTGTTGTTGAAGGCACAAACAGTAATGTTACCTATGTGTTTTCAGACCATGCCTCTAGAGGGCATAGACACAACACTTTCTGATTTACAGGACCTGTTGAAAATTGCACCCTCCTCATGATAAAGCAAGTGTTAGTTATTCAGGGAACTCTTAAAAATTTAGACTTTAATTATTCCTATTTCAGGTGAGGGTGTGAAATGCCATCGTGACTTTTACTCCCACTGGCTTTTGCTTAATTAAAAGTGTGGCCCTAAAACAATCCTCAAAGCCATCTGAAGACTCTGGCAGACTTTACTGAGACCACGCTGTTCCATTTCAGGGTTCAATCTGAAAAGAAACCCCATCCCACAGCGCGTTACAGGAACTGTGTGAAGTGAACTTCTGCCATTTTCCTGTCAGTCATGTGTGGTACACTAAGGTCTGGTCCTAGTTGAGCTTTTTTTGGTCCTACAATTTCAAGATGCTTCTGCCTCCCCCTAGTGTGACTGTCACCAGTGCCAGAGACTAGTACACTGGCAACACTGCACCCCAGTATACAGATGGCCACGCAACAGGGGAGAGCTGACTGTGTGACTAATCACTTTTTCTTCCATCCACACATTCTTCTCAATGCACATGGAGACATATAGCGTCCCCGGAATAGTAAGATGCAGCACGACTCTTTCCAAGGTCAGGGCAGACTATTGATCACTCTGACTCAGAATTCAAAAACAAACACACCGGTGCACCAAATGAAAGTACGGAGCCAGAACTGAGCGGGTGTGAGTCTGAAGCAGAACATAAAAGGAGAGGAAGGTAACATAGCAGGAGGAGGAACAGAATGAGTGGTGAAGAGCTGAAAATAAAGGGAGGTAGGTCAGTAGATAGTCAGCAACATAAACGAGGCTACTGCAACATTCACTGAATATTTGGAGTCAGCTTTTCCCTCTGACAAATGCTAACAAGGAAGTGAAAGGGAGTTGGAAAGAGAAAGTCCATGATTTGTTTCTGTGAAACAGCCACCGCCCTGTCTGATGCTGAGTAAGGTGGTTGCAATCAGGGAGAGAAGGTTTCAGAAAGATTGCTGATGATAAACAGGTCTGCCAAGCACCAGATGTATTTGTAGTATAGTCAGCTCCTTGTGCCCAGTTTGTGCTGGTCACTGGCAGAGGAAAAACATCAGGTGCGAAAAAAGTGTCCGTTTCCAAACTTGAAAATACGCTCAACTACATTTACCTACAGTATATTTAAACATCTGACAGAAGGATTTACTGCTCAATGCAGGGAGCCTCCTGTCAACCTCACACATCTAATATCCACAGACACGCAATGTATTAGTTTTAATCCAAGCTGAGGATGAGTTCTACATATGTGGTAAATGTTCCACATCTATATAGGAGAAGCCAAATGCTGCTTCTCATTCACACACCACACGATCAGGAGTTTCATCGCTATAACTGTGAAACTGAACTGTAACTGCAATGACAAACATGCAAACGATCTCAGTTTAACTCCTGTAGATGCATTGTTTTACAAAAGTCATTCAAAAAGCAATTCAGATCCTGTTTGACTGTATTGTTACAGGACAAATTCTAATCAATCACTACACGACTAACAGGAAAACACTAACTCCTGTCCACTGACATTACCACTCTGAAAGCATTAATAAATAATTCAATTTCTTACCCAGCATTCCTTTCTCTGCATTAGAGAGACACAGGTCCTTTTCTGCGGACGGCAGAGCAAACGCAACCACAAAACATTCAACTCCATCAGCCATAAGAGCCAGGCCCAGCACTATGAAGAGCGTCCACTGGAACCTCCCATGGCCACAGTCCTCCATTATGTCCTCGTACTGTTGAGATAATTCTTCTAGCTCCGAGGTTGCACCTGTGGCTGCTCGAGCTTTAGCCCTGGGACAGGGAGAGGGAACAGGACGAAACATTTTATTACTTTTACGCTGTGTTGAATAGACGAGATTTATTCAGCGCCGTCAGCAGGGTTGCTCTACTTCTGCTGCTCTGTTGCTCTGATTGATCAAAAGGTGTTTTGCCCTCAGTCCATCTCCAGTGGGAATGTCAAAGCAAATTAAATATTTCCATGAACAGTGTTGCAGTAGAGTGAGTATATAGCAGGTGCACTTATCCCAGGTTTCTGGTAACACCGCAGTCAATGAAAACCCGGTGCTCCTTGAGTACCTTGATTACTTGTGAGATACTAAAAGCACCAGTATTCAATTTGTTTCAGTCTGGGAATTGAAAAGCGGAGGATAGACAATAAACTTTTTTCTCCATGCCACAGCAGGACCAGAGCGCACCTGTTGAAAATGCCCAACAGTCTAAGGCCACCCCACACCCAGCGACAGGAAGTGGCCTGGCACCTCTGGGTCCCTGGGCTTCTGTCCTTTTGGCTGTGGGAGCTTCGCCGGGGCCTTCCTTCCTCCTTTGGCTGGTGTCGGGGCATGGCTGTCCTGTTCTTAGGTCTTTAGTGCACAAAAAGGGACAGTAGATGTCCCTGGTCCCATGAACCTGTCAATGTGGACCTCAGACTTGACGCTGCTGCAGCTTCTTACCCCAACTATAAAGTGCATCTCTCATGTACATTGAGTTACGCAATAATATTGTATGTTTGTTGTCTCGCAGTAATACTATATTTGTACTATGTGTTATTTATCTTTTGGACAATTGGTGGTAAAAACACCATTGGACATTGCTCCAGACATGGAGCCACAAATACATCAGTAACATTTGGTGAGTGAGTAGAAGAAAAAGGAAACTCACCGTGCAGCTCTTTGTGCAGCCTTCTCCTCATCAGGATGTGGAATTCCTTGATATTCTCCTTCATACATCTGATCCTCTTCGTCGTGTCCTTCAGTCACATCGCTTGCTGCATCCTCTTCCTGGGATGGGTAGTCTGCCTGGTAACCGTATCCGCCACCACCTTCTCCATAGGTCCCATAGCTGTCTCCCCCTTCTTGTTGGTATATGTTGTTTTGGTGAGACATCCTGGCTCAGTTTTACAAAAAGTAGGAGCTTCTTGTTTGATTTGTTAGTTCGCCTTGACTGGTTTTAAATGTCTGAAACAAGTGAGGAAATTAAACTGTGGTTTAATCTCTTCTTCTTGACTTGATCAATATAAAAAACCTAGTACCAGTGATGATGCTGTGCAGACATGTGTTAAATGATCAGGTAGCATAAATCAGTTCAAGATGGAACTCTTCCCTGTGGTGTGCTGGTCCTGGTGGTGACTCCAGGGTTCTGTCAGACCTCGTCTTCAGTTTTCATCCCTGAGAACAGAAGAAATAGTTAGAGCTTCTCAAAAGACAGACAGAGAGATCTGACCTGTCAGTATCTAGTCGGTGATGCTGGAAGCAGAGCTTACATCGTGAAGCAACTAGTAAAAAATCTTAAGTCGGTGAGTGTGCACAGTATATGTCCATGGTGGACCTTTGATGTTATTGGTACACTACCACAAATACAACAAATCCTGTAGCGCTGTTTTTCAGAAGTGCCTAAGCCTTAGTCCGTTATGTCAATAGCTTTATTTCATTATTCGGCATGCCACTCCTGGCATGTTGGGCCATATCCTCTATTGGAAATGATGATGCATGCTGCCAAACCACAGTTACATGAAAAATCCCTCACTAATCTCCCACCACTCCTTTACCATCAATTCATCCCATTCTTCATCCTCATCAAACTAACTGAAAATGAACGGAGTGATCCTGAACTGAATTTTTAATTACACTTACAACACAGTTTGTTTGTCCTGACATGAACAAATGTTGCACCTTTCCACAAAAACAACAACACAAATTAACTGCAATAAACTGATTGCAGCATCCACACGCTTATCTGGAGACTGTGAGCTTGAGGGTGGACTGTGCTGTTGAAAGAAAAACTTAGTGTTTGGGTCTGTGTCCAGGGACACGAATCCAGTCGCGCTCCCAATGCAGGGGTTCTTTTCTTATTACATATTATCTAATTCTTTTTGTTCTACATAGCAACAGCGCCATGAGTCTCAGTGTTCATAAAGTTGATGATGTCATCAGCAACACATACAGTATATGTACAGTATTATGTATTATATGTCACACAGGTGAACTTTTATCAGTCTCCCAGTCTCTCCTCTTTAAATGGTTAGGTCATGGAGAGTTTTGTAGGCTAATGGAATTAATGTGGCACTGACAATTTCTAAAGAGCGATCAACTTCACTGTCTTTACATGTACATCAAATAATCCACAAAATAAATTAAATAAAATAGTCCGCATGACAACAAATTCACTGTAGTAGAATTAACTACTTATGTGTGATGGCTGGACCGGCTGCAGGATCGTATCACTGTGTCTGTCCTCGATTCATTCATTACTCCGCTTTGTTCTACACTGTTTCAATCATGTTCACTTCTCTTTGAGCAGTTGTCCTCTTGATAACTGATATTTCAGTTTGATGTGTATTTGTATCATTTTTCTTGCGGCCTGGTAGCTCAATGGGTTAAGCGTGTCAGTCTGGAATGTAGCAGGTTGCAGGTTCAAATCCCCATATGACTCCTAGTCCATCTCCTACCGGGTGTGTTCTTGAGCCAGACACCCAGCGCTAGCTCCAAAGCTGTAAGTCGCTTTAGATAAAAACGTCCGCCAAGTAAAGAACTTCTGTGTGATGTCTATTTAGATAGATGTGTAGTTTGATAGTGGAATAGTTTTTGGAGTGCATATTCATACTGTTTATTACCCTCCGCGCAAGTTAAAGCGGCCAGTGAGGTTGTTATATTGTTGATACATACATTCATTAGTTAGCTAAATACAAATACTAAGTGCACAGGTGTACTGTCAGGTTATACGTAGGTTTGATATGATCAAATTGTACCAGAGTATGTTTAAAATGTGCATTTAAAATATACAGTTTATAAAACAACAATTCATTTACTATACTCACTCTCTTCTAAAGGCTAAACACATTTTTACATGACACTTACGTGACAAATTCCTAATTTAAAACATCAATTATTTGTTTGATTACACAGTAAAATCACTGAAATGTAGGTATAGGTATTCTTAAATGTTTGTCTAGTATATCTCTATGATATGATAACTATGATAACCAGATCCACGATGATAACTACATAAAAAATCAACTGACTTTAAAAGAAGCAGACTAGTATTGACATGTTTTTCATAAGGGTATTGTTAAAGCTAATTGTATGGCCTGTGACGGCTCACTTTGGCTCCTCTCACCACTCTCGTGGTTTCTTTATTCGAAGCTGCCTCCGTGGAAAGGATGCTGACGTCCTTTAATAAAGGTAGAGAACGGCAAAAACAGATAATGACACGTGAGTAATGTATGATTTGACTGAGCAGCAGCCCAGTCATACACATGCTTGTTTTGTTTGTGATAGCTGGCGAGCAGGAAATGATCTGCACAGTTTCATCCATTCCACTCCCTTGAAATAACTGACCCAGCTTTATCAGTCTGAACTGACACATAATTAATCTGATAGCAGATTAATAATGTGTCAGCAGGGTGTCTGCAAGCCTTTCCTTCACCCTCTGAATGGCAGCGTCCATTATACTAAAGGTAATTTACAGTTTGAAGTAAACATCATATATGTATAACCTACGTCTCTGAGAGTGCTATCTCGGGTTTTAGCTCAGGTTTTCTACATTTACATTCTGCTACACTTTCAATCTGTCTGTCTTTACTCTTAACACTAGTTCTATTCAGCTATTCAGTGTGTAATACTTATTGTGTAATTTGGACTTGTAATATCACTAATTTACTAAATTCTACCCTATCATCCTAACAACTGCTTCTTCCCAGTGCTTTTTGCTGTTTAAATGCTGTCACCAACTTTGTGTGTGTGTGTGTGTGTGTGTGTGTGAGAGTGAGAGAGAGACGGATAAGTATTAGCAGAAGAGCGGAGGCTTGTCTGAAACAGATGCTGGCTCAGATTGGGATCTGACGGTTGAGTGATTTTTCACTTTGTTAGTGATTACCCACAACGTCCGGACAAGAAAATGCCTTTAACCAGCACAGTCATCTGAGGCGCACAGACCTTCTGATGAGCTGAACACAGGAATACAAGAAGGCCCTGACTGGACTGAAGAAGTTCACAAGCAAAAAGGATGTGTGAACTTCATCAAAAAAAGATTTGATTTGATCTACATCCCGCTCAGAGTGTGGAATGGCATTAGTCTTACAGATGTTTTGTTATAAAACCAAAGTACTGGACCTGATGAAGGCACTAACTGAAAAGTCAAAGGATGAAAGTTATTGCACTTAATCCTCTGGAAAACATGTGTACCCACTTTCACAGAAATCCATCCAGCAGTAATCTCTGTAACCAATCTGAGCACACTTCAACAGAGCCTTTCAACAAACACAATCTGCTCTAAATACGATTTTCAGATTTAGGTTTTCTACATAGTTAAAAATACATTTTACCCACGAACAATGAAATATGTCCAGAGTCGGATTGCCATTGAACAACATTGTTTTGGTAAGACCATGACCTGGACAACTGTGAATCATCGCAGACCAATAGACTTTATCTTGACCCTAGGTTTCAGCAGTACCAACCATTTCGTATAGACAGTGCACCAGAGACGTGAAGAAGAGAGTTGGTTTGGAGACTGTGGCTTTAACAAAGAGACAGGAGCTGAGCTAGAGGTGGCAGAGCTGAGGGACAGATCATGATGAGCAGTTTGGAGAAGTTAGACTTGACTGTTTGAGATGGTTTGGACGTTTACTGGGGAGGGACCATGAATATATTGGACAGAGGAGTGTGGAGCTACCAGGAAGGAGAAGAGGAAGACCTCAGAGGACGTTCGTGGATGTGCAGGGCAGGATGTTAGGGATAGAATGAGATGGAGGAAGATGATCTGCTGCTGTGATCTCTAAAGGGAGAAACAGAAAGAAGAACTGGAAAAGGAAGCAAACTCCTCTGATGCACATGTAAATTGTTGAGTCTGACTCATAGACCTGTCCATACTCTGTATTCTCACAGAAGCCATAATTCTTTTAATGTATCAAGCTATTACTGTGGGAGACACTTAAACCATTCAACCTGCCACTGTGCCCTTCAGCAGACTGGCATGGAGCAGTTCAAACCCTGGACCCACAGACGGACAGCATCGTTTTTGTGTAGTCCTGCCTAGACTCCCGCTTCTGTAATTCACAGCGGTTATGTATTATTTAACAACTCATCTGTTTACTACATCACACACACACTGAACTGGTGCTGGACCCAAAGGACGGGAAAAAAAGTCTAATTGTGGCACACATGACTCAGCCTCCTCTCTCTCTCTCTCTCTCTCTCTCTCTCTCTCTCTCTCTCTCTCTCATTACAACCTCTATCTATCTTGTTGTTTCTTTATCAGACCAGAAGCTGCCTACATCATGACACCTGACGCCTGATCATCGTTCAGGATCTTACGTTCTCTAGTATAACATTAAGCCCACCAGCTGGTACATGGGCCCATGTGTCCAAACAAGAAACACCCAGGGTGGAGGTCTCGAAGGCGAAGCAGGGTGAAGAAAGGCAGAATGCATTATGAGCAGGTGGCTGGGTGGGGAACAGTGGCCAATCACTTCCTGTCCCTTTAAAAGCAGCATGTGAGGGAGAGAGAGACAGAGTCGGTTTATGGTTGCGGCTGACACTTCCACGGGCTGTGGTCTTCTGATTCTGATTTCTCCACTGCATCTCCCCACCTCCCGGAGTCATGAAGGTCAGTCCAGACAACACGGTTTCATAGGAGATGTCCATAACTCCATGACACTCCACTACCCGAGAAGTGGGAGCTAGCAGAGGAAACACTACACACACAGTTGCTCTCTAATGAGGGCAGAGATGTGTATTACCCAGAGGATGACGGGGGAACCACGCCCCTATATTTATCAGGCCTGACAACCTTTTCAACCTACGACTTTTGGAAAGAAGCTGATGTGATAAACAGTCTTAGCAGAAAGACAAAAACAGCTTTGCTCAGACCCATAGATAGATGTGAGGACAGGAAGCTGGAGAGAAAGCCACAGAGTCAGCCCAGTCATTTAGAAAAGATTAATAATTCAACAAGTTTCTATCTACAGCAGGAAGAGGCCTCTCCCTCTCTCTCTCTCTCTCTCTCTCTCTCACACACACACACACGTTTAGGTTCTGTGCAGTCTACTCTTTCAAATTGGAGCAGAAGTATGTTGCGCCCTCGTACAGTGCATCATCAGACATGTGCCATCAGGAGTTTTTCCACGTTCACCACGCGTCCACGGTTTTACTTCTAATTCTAATGTTCTAATGCTGGCTTTTCCTCACTACATTATGAGATATGATTTCCAGGCAGTTCCCACTTTCTGGAGGCAGCACTCGCTCCTGCTGCACGTCTGCTTTCATGTATTTCACCCCTGAACTACTCATGCACAGCTGTAAGTGGAGAGTGCTTTTGAATGTGTGCGACAATAATGTAAGTTAAGTAATAAACGCAGACCAATAGATTACGGAGCTCAAACACGACTGCATTTCTAATTGTGGAGTTAATGTCATAGCTGTAACCAGTTTTAGAGTGGCTCCACCAAATGTGTGGTTTGCCAGCCCCGGTGTCGCCCCTGCCAGTTATTATTATCTGCTGTATACATGTATAGAAGTTGCATAACTGACATCTGTGTGAACAAACGTATACATACATAGATGTAGATGTCGTCTGTGGCCCTGTGGGACCACCTCATTAAAGATGAGCCTGACCCACCTGTGTCCGAGGTTGTTAACGCTGCACAGTGTGTCTCCAAACGAGGAGAGCTCGGGGCATGTTTACAGCCCTGACAGATGTACACTTACACTCATTAGTATACAAGAAGCTTCACCGTACCTCAGCTACACAAGACAATAAAGATACAGAGACTCGCTGTTCATCCACGATATCCATGGTACACAGCAGCTGAGTCAACAGTAACAAAAAATATCTGCGTATTCCAGCAAAAGACTGTAACATGAGTTGTGTTTGTGCGAGTGCATTGATTACATAATGCTGCTGGCAAGCATCCCTGCTTGAATAGCAGCTTTTGTACTTCCTGCTTGTTATTAATAGATTCATGTCCCCGTTCACTTTGCACCTTTACCTGTTAACACTCAGTGTCCTCTCTCCAGTGTTTCCTTTCTGTCCAGATGTTCCACATCTACAGCTGCTGGCATTCAAAAGTTGTGTTGTCTGATCACCTCATACTGTCAACAACATATTATCTATTCCACTCATTAGAACCAACACTTCCACTATGTGACATATTGTAATCATGTATTTTATCTGAGAATTACAAGGAAAACTTCATTGTGATTTCAAGTATCTGGCGGTGCATCGGAATATTAAGACAAATCACATCTGAAGGGAAATCTTGGGAGAAATCTCCATTACATTCAGAGCACACTCCAGTTTTTTGCAGACCGCATCAAGTCAAACACGACCCAAGCAACTCAAACTACACTGAAAAACATTTCTCTTACCAGAGCCGAGTCAAGTTTACATCCAGCGGACGGTTCCCCCGAGCTCACAACAAATTTTAAAATTCATTCACAGCCTTCAAATTTTCATCTGGAGTTTTTTTTACTGATTATATATTTAGAGAGCATCAACGTGCGCGCACACACACACACACACACACAGACAGACAGCACTGGAGGATTAAAGCAGCACAGGACTGCCCTGCCTCCCTCTCTCCCTTTTTTCTCTGCAGCGCTCCTCCCTGCTCGCCACCCACCCACCCACCACTCACACAATGGTTCAGTCCACTTCTGTGCTGTTCTAAGTGCAAGAACGTGCCATGTAGCCGACTGCTGGGGAGAGTAGGGGATTGGGTGGGGACAGGGTGGTGGAGGGGGATTAAAAGAGGCATATGGGCAGCTGGTGGGAGGGGGGTGGATGGAATGATGCAGGGAGGGAGGGATGGATAAAGAGAGGAGGAGTGACAGATGTGTTGACTTGGTGTGAGAAGGGAAATGCCTGAAGCAGTATTTTCATTCATGATGAAGTCCTGTAGCTTCACACACACTGTCCAATGTTGACCCCCTCATTGTTCCAGTTCTTCAGATGTGCATTCTTTGTCTCTCACCTCGGTCTCTCCTTCTCTGTTAAGCTGCCACAGCCAGGAGAATTCTCCTTACATGTGGAAGCATCATGATTAAATGATGAGGGAGATAAAAGAAGGCAGGGGAGGCACAGAGGCTTTTTTTCCCCCAGAATGCCCCACATTTTTCACAAAGCAAGAATTTCTAGCCTAACAAACCACTGGACACGGAATCATGTTGGATTTACACCAACTCTAAAATCATAAACAATATGTAATTATTGGCCTGTGTTCCCCCATCACTAAAAAGGACACACCACTGTTCAGGACTCTGCTTTGACTGGGCTCACAGTTCTGTCTCCTACGGCTCCTCCCTGCTGTGCATGAGCCACTTGACCCAGGTCTACAGTCCCTGTGCTCCACCAACTGGTGGTCCTGAGCAAAAGTTGGTGGAACCAAGAAGGTTGAACAGGATATCTAACTCTGCTTGTTCTGCAGCTTCACCCCCAGAGGTAAAATAAAAATAATCTTTCATCCTTATCTCACAAAACAAACAACAGTACGGTTTAAGTTTAAGACCTTACAGAATAAAATATGTAGAAAACCCAACAGTCCCGGTTATTTCGGTCGGAGTGTTTCCAGACTAGCAGGAAATGTGTTGTGATGGAAATGACGATGCAGACAGTGGAAGACACTGATGATGTAGAGCACTGTGCAGAGGGCTTACCCCACTATTGGATTAGTTTTTTATAAGCATTATCCGTATGCATTTATTTCTCGGCTTTTACATTAGAACAACTTGAAAAAGGAAAAGTGCTTTCTTGGCTGCTCCGTTCCTGATCAGGTCCAGGTGCTAAGCCAGGTCCTTGCCAGACTTCTTCTCTCCTCATCAGATTTTCACAGGTCTTTCATCCTGTTCTTGTCCTTTACAGAGATCACTTGTCACTTTAACCTAAAGGAGCTGTTCTATATTTTTTTTGTTTTGAACTATGTGGGTTCCATCTGTTTTTTAAATAAACAGTATTGTATATTATTGAAACACTTGCTGTGCTGAAGGTAACTATGCATGTTTTTATACTTTCATATTAAACAGTTAAGCACCTTTGTCCATTAAATCACAGACTTTTCAATAGATGCCTGTTATTTCAAATAGAGAAATTATGCTGCCAAAGGTCTATTACTCCATGTTTGTTCACAAACCACACCCTCTAATATTGGCACATGGTTTGGGCCAGTTTGTCGTGAATCCCTTCATCCGTGTTAAAGTGACATCTCCTGATTTGGGAGGCGGGTTTGCTTTGATCTGGGGTCAGTAGATCTGGAGTAGAAAGCAACAGATGTTCCCAAACCCACACACATGCACAAAGATGCAGAACATCTTTAATCCCACTGGCATACTTTGGCAGTGGATTACACTGGACATAATTAGTCAGCCAGTCCACAAGGCAGCCAGCATGAGCGACAGGAAACACGCTGCGCAGTCAGAAACCTCATTCTAGTATCATATAGATGCAACACTGATCTATACAACAGGCCAACAAAGACACTGAGACATGAAGAAAGAAAAAGAATGTGCTCCCTTATTCCTTGTTATTAAGCTTTTCACATTATGCACTTTTGCTTGTGCTTCTGTGTCAAATCCATGCTTAGGTACAGTCTAGGCAATGTGTACGTAAAAAACAACACTGTACCTCCCTGAAAATGTAATTGCAGCTTACTTTACTTCATTTTATTTTACTTTAGGGGGGTTTCATGGTAACTGCAGAAGCTCCAGCGAGGAGAGAGTTGCAATAGTCGTGTTTAGCGATGACCGCTGCCTGGACAAGGTGCTGTGTAGCCTGTTGTGATAGAAAAGGCCTAATCTTACAAATGTTGCAGAGAGTGAACCTCCAGGACCTGGTGGTCGCAGCTAGATGATCGTTCAGACTCAGTTTACCAACGAAAGCTTCTTGAATACTCCGTAGGCGTTAGCAGTAGCGAGCCAATTTGAATTGAGATGTTTTGCTGAAGGGAGTGGTTGGAGGTGTCAATAATTTAACAGGACGAGCATACAGTATAAATGCTCACCGAAGCATAGACCACGTCTCTGAGATTCACACCAAAACCCTGCACTGGCCTTCTCCATTCAAAGTAAGAAAAAGACTGATTTAAGACTCTGGATGGATGACTCTGCACAGCGGCTATCTGACGTGGATCCAGGGTTTGCATTTTAGAGATTGATCTGCCTGATCTGGCAACCCACAGCAAATTAGATTGGATTGGATCGGAGTGCACTGCCACGTTGCTGTGCCTGCCCATTCTGCAGCCTGAAAAGCGAACACTAATTAATGAAAAGGAGTTTGATTAAAATATGATCCTCGTTCTGCTGGCAGAATTCCCACAGCTGCTCTGACTCTAATTTTTCCTTTGGTCATGAGCCTAGTCTTGTTGATGATTTGCCAAGTTAAGTTTCCTTTGAGATCAATTTCATTTCAGTTTGAGACCTTCATAAAGTTATTATTTTTGTTACTTAATATCGATGAGCCCAGCCTACATATTTGGTTAATAGTATGGAGTAGGGAGTGAGGAGAGTAAGCAGGAGGAGGAGGAGAGCAGCCACCCGTGTTCTCACCACTGCTCCTCGGTGCATACACAAATGGATGCATGTGTGTTTTGTATTTAAAGGTATAGAGAAGCCTCCTTTATTCAGCTGAGCAACATTAAAACCTGTGTTATCAAAATCACCACACGTGCAAACTAAATCCCCATTCATTTATAAGTCAACACATAACAAACACACATTTCCACTGGTTTTTTCTTGCTTTAGTGCTTTACTCCACTCTTTATCTTCTCGATCTGCTGCTTTTTACCCCAGACATTACAAATCAGGCCAATATGCGCTCTCTCTCTCTCTCTCTTCCCCTTTACTCTCGCTCTCTGTCTCATTCTCTATGTCCTAGAAAACAGAAATACTCTCCTGCTTCAGAAACAAGATGTTGCAGGTGTAACAACAAAGGCTAACAGCAGCGATGCTGGTTAACTCCATATATTACCAATTTTAAATCCAGTGTGTTCGCATTAAATAACTTATAGGAAATATTCAATCAAATCCCAGTTACACAAATAAAGGTTTGATAATATTATCCCTGTTCACGCAGGATGTAGTATGCGCCTACATGTAAAAGGAGTTGTTCATCTCCACTGTCGCCTAGTGCTGCTCCAGTGGGACTGTTGGGTTTCCTACATATATTCTGTGCATACATACACACACACACAGATATATATATATATATAGAGAGAGAGAGATAGTTATGTGACCGCGACCCGACTGCGGATGAAGCGGAAGATAATGGATGGATGAATAGTTATGTGTAAGTTCTTATGGGGCAGTGTCTCAAAAAAGGTTATTCAATAGCAACTGGACTTGTAGGTTTCTTGACGACGTTTCGCCCTTTTATCCAGAGGGCTTTTTCAAGTCTTTCTCAAGGCTTTCTCCAGACTTGAGAAAGCCCTCTGGATAGAAGGGCGAAACGTCGTCAAGAAACCTACAAGTCCAGTTGCTATTAAATAACCTTTTTTGAGATAACCATGACCTGGATGACTGAGAACCTTCACAGTTATGGGGCAGTGGTTTCAATTCACTGCATCTCCAGTCATGTGTTGACGTGTCCTAGGGCAAGACACTGAACCCAGAGTTACCACGGTGTGTGTGTGTGTGTGTGTGTGTGTGCGTGTGTGAATACGAAGCAGTGTGAAGCGCTTTGAGTACCATTGTAGGTAGAAAAGTGCTACATAAGTGAAGACATTTACCATTTGGACCTGAAACCTGGTAAATACTGACATCTAGTGGCTCACCACAAACTTCACAAACAAAAGTCTGAATCTGGCTCCTAAATAGTGAACTTTTAACGATTTTTAACAGCGTTCAAGAAACTTTCATATATGTTGTGTCCTACTTTGACTGGTAGTAATTTACTTCCTCCCACTTCCATTAAATGATTGCAGAAACATCACATAAGACTTTATAGACAGTACTAAGCAAAAGGACACAATTGGATGAGTTTCCCAGCACTGCAACGCTGAAAAACGAAGCTGGAGTGTTTTTGGAGAACACATCCGCTGATTGTGGTGCCACTGCACCTCCAAAGCTAATGCACAAAGTTAACTGACTTCATACATTTATTCCATCAAATCACCAGTAGATGTCTTCATAGGACAAGACAATGGTTTACCACCTCTTCTGGTATTTTTCACCCTGAGACCCCCCCTAACTCCTCTACACCTTCTTCAAAGCAACCCCATGTGCCCTGAGCCTCCTATGTTTACCTTATAGAACATGTAATATAATAATACACAAACATTCCTGTAATGCTGGGCCTGGGATGTCTGTTTTAGGTGGCCATTCATTTTAAACACATTCCCTGCACTCAGGTGTGTGAGAACCAACTGACCCAAACATGACAGAATCTGTCAGTACCCAAGGATTTGGTTTGGGTTCAGGCTGAAATGTAGAAATCATGTTTGGGTAACTCAAGGTATGTGGTAATAGGGGATAGATTAGGAGTCAGACGGGCTTCAAAGTTAGACAGGATAATACAAACAAATCCATACCTTTATTTCTGGTAAGGTTTTCTATATACCTACAAGCCTCTGGTGTCAGTGTGGAATCAAACAGGCTGCTTTGGGGGTAATAGGGGTGGCGGGCTCTCCTCAAGGCTGCGTGCCGAGCCCTATGCTCTTCTGGCTGTAAATAAAAATAAAAAAATCCAATTTTATTTGTTGTTGACAGCACATACAACAACCTGCTCTTGAACACAACAAAGACCAAGGAGCTGCAACATTGTTCAGCATGATCAGTTTGATGGTGGGTCAGTGTTGGTCTGGGGAGGGGTTCCTCCTGGTGCATGATAAGGCCTCATGTGACAATAGTATGCAGGCAGTTCCTGGAGATTGAAGGAACTGATACCACAGCCTATTCTCGCCTGAACCCGATAGAACATTTCTGGGACATCATGTTAAGGTTTATCACCAGGTTGCACCACAGATAGTCCAGGAGCTCAGTTATGCCCTAGTCATAGATGCACCAGGACAACCACTGTCATCTCATACGGAGGATGCCCGAGGAAACCTTCTGCCATCTCATAAGGAGGATGCCTCGACGTTGTCAAGCAGGCATACAAGCACGTAGGGGCCATTCAAACCACTGAGTACCAGTTTGAGTTGCTGCAATGACGTTTCAGTGAATTGGACAAGTCTGCCCCATCAGTGTTTTAGTAAAATTTCTTAGTGACTTTGAATTAAGCCCCCTGAAGGTTGATAATTTTCATTTTCAACTGATGTTTGTTCCTTACACATTACCCATTCCATATCAGTATGGATATTCAGCATGAGTTTTTTTTTCAGTTAGGAGCCGGCATTTTTTCAAAGTATTCCTCTAATTTTTTGAGCAGTGAATATGTTTAAGACGCCCGATTTCACTGTACAATAGACATTTCTATTCTCATTGTCTGCCACCTGCTCAAGACAGAGAGCAGCTATGTGCAGATTCCCCCTCAGCTTCAACATTAGTAGAATAAATGAGAGACATAAGTTAAAGATACATTAAGGATAAGACATGTTTAATGTTTGTGGTATCGCCTCACAAATTTGATTTATGTTTTCGAAAACAGGGGAAAACAGATACATTCGTCATTTTTCATCAACAAAAGAAAGACTTCATACATAAAACGACGTAGAGTTAATTTTGGCTTATGACGTCTGTCCTTCTAAATAAAGACATAGTTTAATTACTCTTAATATTAGAACAAAGTGAAATAATTTTAAGTGTGTGTAAAATCTCTCCTCTATTAGGCGCCAACGTGCTGTTGTTTTGCTGCCGCCATTAATACCAACTCTTCTGTACCTGATTGGTTGATACGAGTGTCGAAATGCCGCCTACTTTCAGCTGACGTTTGTCATTGGCCTTGGCTTTAGATTTGCATAAAATAAACACACAACGATTGGGAGAGATACACGTCAATCAAGTCTGACCAAGGCTAAAATGTCCCGCCCTCTCTCACTTCTATTGGCTGAAAGGCCCGCCCTGCATCCGCCCTACAGTGGTGATTGGTTAATAGCACGTCAGTCGTGATTTAATCAAACGCCATTGGTTGTGGGTACGTGTGCCGTTTTCACGGTTTTCTTCCAAAACCAGCGAGACAGACAGGAACGGCGAGACATAGTTCAGCTATTGTCACAGAAATATCATGTTTTTATCAACGAAATCAAGGGTTTACTTTTTCTGGATTTAAATTCACACACACGAGTATTAAAATGTGAGTAAAACAACTTTTTTGTTTGCATTTCCCATGCGGACAGTCAAATGCAGTTACCAAGTGAAATCGCCGTGTAGGTATTTAAACTATTGTAGTCAGATATCCCAGTGTTTGTCTCGGTTAGTAGAGTTTATTCTTTAGTCTTTTAAGTCGTACGTTTGTATTATAATGTCACTGCAGAGTGTAAGCGAGGAGTTGAAGTGTGTGAATGTGTCTTCATCGCTGAAGTTTGTGCTCATTCGTGCTAGCTCTCGGTTAATGTAACGTTGTGTGTGTTAGTGTTAACGTTAAGCAGCTGAACATGTTAAATCCTATTCAAGTTACCATACAGACACATACGTGTACACGCACACACACACACAACATTCATTTTATCGTTAGAGTGGTTAGTTAAAGTTATTTACATAGTGGGAGTGACTCCCTGACCACTAACCTAACGTTACCAGGAGCTGGTGGAGTCCAATGGGAGCGAGTTATTAGGCTCAAAGCTAACCGCTGCTAGCCAAGTCCCAGTCACCGTGACCTGTCTTATTAAACCTACTGTGAAGTACACATGTAAAATCAGCACTTCCACCTACTTACTCACTTACTGACTTTTGTAATCTAATGTCATTTCTCTCATTATGCCAGGAGGCTTTATGACCACTTTATTTTAGTTAGTCGATTAATCAGTTTGCTAGTCTATAGGGCTTTTTGTGTAATTTTATGTTTATTGTAAAGAACATTTTTCTGTTTCATACCTCTCAGATGTGAGAGATTTTTGACAATGCATAACAGTAAATTGAATATAAGTATATAAGTAACACATAGGAAGATCTAAACTCAAGTCCTATGGTACTAGCTCTGGTTGTTTTACACAATCTTCTAATGTTTCCTTTGACTCTTGAATATAATATATAATAACATATATAACGTTTATCATGTTGTAGCTTAAACGCTCACAAGAGATCTAAGAAAGCCTGAACACACTAGTGTAGAGTGTGTGGTCCTCATTGGTTTTGAGATACACACAAAACACATTACGTCTGTCTGTAGCTGATGTTGATTGACCAATTCACATTTTACTAATCCCCATTAACAGCTCATTTATTCCAGAAGAAAGAAATTAGCAGTATAAATGTGAGATATCGGTCAATCTAAAGTCAAAGATCAGATGTCAATTACATCAGATTCCTTACGTAATATGTTATTGCACAATGAATTAACTGATTGTGTAACGGTTACCACTTTTAAATGACTGTCCAGCAGTCAGCTCATTATCAGCAGGTTGGTTTACAGAGCTCCCAGTGTCTGATTGATTAGTTGTCACCCAACTCACCAGACACATCGGTAGTTACAGCAGAGGAAAGTGTGTGTTTGAATGATTGCAACAAACTGTACTTGCTAAATCGTTTTTTATTTGATTGTCAGTATGGCACTGTGGCCGTTCCTTAGTAAAGCATCAAGTGCTGAAGAGAATGATTCATCGCAAATGTAATGACTTCAGAAGCCATAACTTTATATCAGTTAACATGAGAGCCTCGTCCTCTTCTTTCTTTTCATAGTCAATTTCATTAAGGAAAAAGGTCTGTCGGCACACTCTGCAATTTCTCCACTTCTTTTCTTTAAGCCGTTTGTTTAGCCAACTATAAAAGGTTTAAAACACCTTCAAAACGTTAAAATCACACACAGAAACAACCACCAGAAATAAGCTTCTGTTTTAAACAGACAACGTCTAATTGAAGACAATTGAATGTGCTGGATGTTCCTGTTATGTTGACATGTGGACCTTGTTCCGGGCAGTAGGACCATGAAGTCCAGGTCCATCAGTGTGAGTGGCTGCATCTTTGGTCTTATGCTGAGTTGTTGCATCAGGGTGTTAGGTGCTGATAGCACTGTCAGATATGTGCTAACTGAAATGTGTTCCTCATTCCTCATCAGTCAGAAATTCAGTTACAGTATCACACTTTGGTTAGACAAATCAAATGCAGTAATAACTTGTCCAGGTCTGAAAATAGTTCAGCATGTAGTCTGTTAGTAAAACCGTATAAACTTAAGCTATTGAGAGTTTAATACTTCATCAGGCATAAGTCTCTTGTCAGTAAACTGTCTGTTCACACACACGGAGTCTCACTCACAGCATCTCACTCACAGCCACACTGAGTGGCCCTGGGCAACAAGTCCGGTTATACAGCTATGCTAGCTGTGGGTAAACAAAGTCAGGCCTGCAGACTACCATCTTCTTTATAAGGCCTCAAGTCTATTCAGCCACTCGGTTGATATTCAGCTAGTGAGTCGTGCTACTGCAAGACAGGATAGTATGCGTGTCTCTAATATGAGCATAGATCTCGGGTTGTAGTGAAAAGCATGGCAAATGATAGCTGTGAAAGTGTGTCAGACATCCTAATGAAAGCCTTAATGTTGGTTTGTGAAGGTAGACAATTATGCATGTGCCGTGGGCCACAGCATGGAAGCAAACCCAGAAGC
>JAUMHF010000023.1:735365-761115 GCA_032359275.1 Microctenopoma steveboyesi | reverse complement strand
AAGCCTTAATGTTGGTTTGTGAAGGTAGACAATTATGCATGTGCCGTGGGCCACAGCATGGAAGCAAACCCAGAAGCTAGACCTACATAGTTTAGACATATCTGGTTACCTTGATTTGGAGTGCTTCTTTGCTAAAGGCAGAAATGTGTCTAGTATCAGCCAAAGTCAAACTTTCAGTAAATATCCACATTTTAAATCCAGTTACCCTGTATCATAAATGCATTTCTGGCTTTCGTAACCAGCTCCACTTGGCTGTAAATTTTTCATTGTGGATAAACCTCATCCTCCATGCACAAAGATGCTTTAGAAGGTGCAGGTACAATGAGCCAACATGGCAGCCCAGTCGACGCAGCGCCACCAGTGGGAGATGGATAATGACGCGTGTCGTTTAATTTTCTCTCGATACAGGCATGTCCTATTGCTGCACGCTGTTGTTTGAAGGGTGTGCAACACCCAGAATTCAAAACCAGTGCAGAACACACACTGTTGCTTGTTTCTCATCCTATATTGGGTCTTTATGTCTTATTTTCCATAATACAATCTCATCTAAACCAATTCATATTTATTTTAAGATTTAGGGATATTTCAGACATTCTGTACCGTCAATGTTGCTGTGCATAAAAACAACCTGAAAGCCTGACAGAGGTCTTGGGCATCATTTACTATTCTGTATGCTCAATTTAGTAAGTGATGCGCATAATCTCATTATCCATAAACCCGATTTAGTTATGTGTGCGTGCGTGTGTGTGTGTCGATACTTTATGAACAATACTGTGATAGTTTTCATACCGTTTCTTCTCTAATGTGTATACTCAGACACAAGCACATGCTTAAAACTGCAGACCCTAAGCTACACATTTTAATACCATCGACAACATGTGAGAGATGTGGAAAGAATATGCTCGTCACTTTGTTTATTCACAACCCCGTTCTGAATTAACTGAGGTTCTTGTCAAGTCTCCATTGTAATCTGTAGAACGCACACACACTAAGCAGACACCCTCTCACTGAGCTGTTGTGACTCTGGTTTAAAACTGCATGTCAGCAAACGTAGATGGATGCACACAAACAAAAGCGGTAACGCTGCTGAAACTGCATTTCCTCTAGTCTGTGGTGTGTTGTTGAAGGCTATGTCCATTCATTTTCCTCTGAATAATACATTGTAATAATATCAACCACGCCTGTGACATGTCACAGTAATACAGCGAGTGGGAGGCTGTTCTCTGCTGCTGCAACCTTAACATGAACAACAACACTTCAGAGCTCTTTGCTTCCCCACAAGTAATTACACTGCCCACACGTCTAACAAGTCGCCGTAGTAATACCACCCACAAGTCTCGCTTACTATTATTAAAGAAATCTCATCTTATTCAAGTGAGACTTTAGAAAAAGTCCAAATCCAAATACACAATTCCTATGTCACATAGAATCAGATGATAACACTTGAAAATTGTTTAGGGGATCCAGCTGGAGGGCGGATTGAATTTGATGTGGTTTATTCCATTGCATAGTACATGAAGATGCCAACGTTACTGTGGCCATAGAGCATATGCAACAATAGGTTGTTCTTGTGTGTTGATGTTACAAGAAAGCGAGGAGATGTGAGGCACTTTGACCTGTAACAGTAGCATGGCCTGCTTTAAACACTGAAGGTCCAGACTCAGAACAGTTGATCTAGATTTACTGACATCGTATGAAAATTGAAACTGATGCAGGATCAGATGGGAAGAAGTCTCGCTCTGTTTGAGAGTTTAAGAGTTTGTGAAACTACAGCGATCGTTCAGATTATATACACTACTGGCCACACACATTGGTGTTGTCCTGGAGCTTGTACAAGACAACAGCACAGTTCATGTGGCCTGTGTGCTGTTATAGGCTCATGCGCTGCGCTGCGCTGTGCTGTGTGCGTCAACTTAGCGCAACGTGACTGTAACTCTTCCAGCCACATGACTGGTTCACATGGTACCTTAACGTACTGGAATGAGTCATACTGAGGTTATACCCACCATATCGTAAGGATTACTTTGCGATTGATAACGGTTTTAGTCTGAGTTGAATAAATGTGAATATGTCGTAGTGTCATTTGTGTGTCTTGAGTGGAAAAGCAGATCAGTGCCTCTGTGCAGACATCTTAAGTGTTTGGGATGGATTAAATACCTCAGAGTTGCTCTGTTCCTGCAGGAGCCACAGAACCACAGTGCTTCATTTATCCCCTGCCATTTATCTGTTTTTTCATTAGCTGTACGGCTTATCCTGTGGAGAGGGGTGTGTGTGTTGGGTGGTGGGGGGGTGGATTGGAGCTGACACAAAACACTTGAGTTGAGAAGAGGGCAGAGGAAGGGATGAAGGAGACTCAAACTAGATTTAGAGACGGGAAAGGAGAGATGAGGCGTTTGTTAGTACATGCCTCAAACAGAATCTACAGCAAGGAAAGAGGTGACTTTGTGTTCCTCTGGGGCTTAGATTGGACGGATGCGATGCGTTTGGTCTCAGCTCACAAGCTTTTGATGATTACGCTCATATTTCCAGGTTTATTTAAGTTGGTTCATATTTTAAGTTTCGCTTTGTTTCTCTTACTCGTCATCCAGTAGAAGAGCTTGTTCGTAGCGGCTCCCTGGAAGTCCCGGTTGAAGCTGCCATGTCAGTGACTGTTCACGAGCATCGTAAATCCCGCACCAGCACGGGCTCCATGAACATCTCACTGTTCCACAAGCCTTCCCACCCCGACAGCGTCCTCACCCACCTGAACGCCATGAGGAAACAGTGCATGTTCACTGACGTCACTCTGTGGGCCGGAGATCGCTCCTTCCAGTGCCACAGGTAACGTCGTGCATTGTACTGGCGACGCTGAACAGAACAAACATCGGAACACGTGATAAAATGCTCCTCGTGCGTCTTACAGGGCAGTCCTGGCGGCGTGCAGTCGTTATTTTGAGGCGATGTTCAGCGGAGGGCTGCGGGAAAGTCTGGACAGTGACGTGAACTTCAGAGACAGCATACATCCCGAGGTACCGCAGCTGCTGCCGAACACTAGTATGCCGTCTTTCTCCTGTGTAGGGATGTGTTCAAAGAACTGTGCTCCCAGCTGTTTTTCTAAAAACAACCTGAAGTCTTTGTCTGACAGATTCAGGTGCTTCACTGATACTGTTGGATTTTTATGGTTTCATTAATAATCAATAATTAGTCAGTTGAAAGGTGAGACGGTAAATAGGTGAGGAGTAATGATCCTCTAAACTCACCCCCGTAGTTCCTGTTCCATTTACACCCGGACATTTTCTACAGGAACTATGTTAAGTCCCAGAATCCTCTCGCTCTTATATCTGGGCAAAGTTTAATATCTTAACCCCTCCGGGATTTCGCAGACATCTTTGGGATTGCTGCAAACTAAAATGCAGCAACGCCTTTAATGAATGAAGAAACTAGTGTTGTATGATGTTTGCCTAACTTGGTAAAAGGTGAAGAGCAGACATCACGGTTCATACGATGAGACAAAAAGAGACCAACAATACATGAGTGAGACCCTACAGATTTGTCCGTTGTGTTCCTGCACTTCTCTTTGGTTTGTTACATCCTTGTACTTGTTCAGAATAAAGTAATCGGACTCTGTGTCCAGGTGATGTATTGTACACGATGTTCTCTGTCGTCCCAGGTGTTGGAACTTCTGCTGGACTTTGCCTATTCTTCTCGACTCATCATAAACGAGGAGAACGCAGAGTCGCTGTTGGAGGCTGGCGACATGTTGCAGTTTCACGACATCCGGGACGCGGCCGCAGAGTTTTTAGAAAAGAACCTGCACTCCTCCAACTGCCTGGGCATGATGCTGCTGTCGGACGCCCACCAGTGTAAAAGGCTGTACGAGCTGTCGTGGAGGATGTGTCTGTTACACTACGAAACGGTATTTTTACAGCAGAAAAACATGTTTAAAACCCGTTTGTGTTTGATGAACGGCGTCATTTTAAAGAATGGAGTAAGCAGGAGCCAGACGGTCCTCCTTTCAGGCCTCATAGAGAGCAACGAGCTTCAGCCTTTCTGTGTTCCTGGAAGTTTCTTTCCTTATTGTAAGATGTGAACAGACTTTTCATGAGAGACGTGAGCTGAACATGAAAGCCCGGCTCGTCTGCTGTCATTAATGTGACGTGAACTAACCACAGACGTTTACGCTGCATTCGAGTCCTGTTGTTTAAACTGCAATCACTGTATGAGCAGCCAAGGGGGGAAACTGTTGGCAGTTATAGTCAAAATCGGATATTACACACTTTGAAAGCAAAGTAAAGACTGAGTCGACTTTAATGGAGGCAAAGATGTTTGGGAGGCAGCATCCAGCAGCCATTAGAGGCTCTTCAGAGGGTTGCATAACAACGACGTTAGATGATGAAACTAATAACAGACTTGATATGTGGATATGAAAGCATCAGGGGGAATACTCCGTCTCTGATTTAATAAGCTCCCTGCCTTCGATCTAGCAGACTCATTGGATTGGCTCATTTCAAAGGTGACATCATACAGCGTTTTGTGTCCCGTGTACGCGGCGCTGTAGGTTTATTGCTCTGCACGTGTACCGTAAGTGTTTGTATTTGTCCTTCAGGTGAGAGAATCGGAGGATTTCTACAATCTGTCTAAAGAGAAACTCCTGGAGCTGATCCTCAGTGATGAACTGGAAATAGAGGACGAGCAGGCGAGTGCACCCGTCTTCGTTCATTTTTCTGTTTTCAGATGCTTTTGCTAAATTTACCATTCATATTATGGTACGGCGCAGGTTGTGTTCAACTCTGTGATGCGGTGGGTTCGCTATGACTTGGAGGGCCGGCGCCATCATTTACCAGAGCTGCTGAGGGGCATCAGGTTGGCTCTGCTGCCGTCTGAATGTCTGCTGGAGGCTGTGGCGTGTGAAGAGCTGGTCATGGCCGACAAGAGGAGCAGGTAGGCTGTGTTGAATCTAGTGTGCAGGTCTGTCAGGCCTCATGGGATCACAACCCCTCTCTCTGACTTGAAAGACATGGTTTCTGTGGCTTTGGGAAAAAAAACTTTCCTGTATGTTTCACTCACTTTGTTTATCAAACTGAGACTAAAGAGTCTGCAGAGTATTAATGAATGAATAATTTTATCTAGATATGTGTCTGCCAGCAGTAGAAGTGGCGTCCTCTGCCCAGTGTTGTTTGTGTGTCCTACCCCTCTGTGATGATGGAGCCAACAAATGTGTCCTCATCTCTGTGCTTATGTTAACTCTCCACTGCAGGTCAATAGTAGAAGAAGCAATGCAGTGTAAGAAGAAAATCCTTCAGAACGACGGAGTAGTGACTAGTCCCTGTGCTCGGCCACGCAAGGCAGGACACACGCTGCTTATACTGGGAGGCCAGACCTTCATGTGTGATAAAATATACCAGGTGAAACACAGGAAACATTACTTTCGTTTGTCTGAACTGAATAAGTCGATAACAAAGAATGACTGGTTGCTCCATTTGTAGGTGGACCATAAAGCCAAGGAGATCATACCTAAGGCAGACCTCCCAAGCCCCAGAAAGGAGTTCAGCGCATGTGCCATCGGCTGCAAGGTTTACGTGACGGGAGGACGAGGGTCAGAAAACGGCGTGTCTAAAGACGTATGGGTCTACGACACGGTCCACGAGGAGTGGTCCAAAGGAGCACCCATGCTAATAGCCAGGTGAGATGTGAGAGATCTCGCACACTGCTAAGATTCTAGGTGAAGACATGTTCACACTGACATCAGCATCTGAGCAAAGGATTGTGCAGCTATGAAATTATCACTTGACCCTCTGTAAACGGTGTGAGCACGTAGGCAGCAGCGGAAAAGCAGGGAGCACTAGATCCACGTTGTATCTGGTTTAATGACACGTTTAGACACATAATGTGTGTGATGCTGTGTCTCCAGGTTTGGCCATGGTTCGGCTGAGCTGGAGAACAGTCTCTATGTGGTCGGAGGTCATACGGCCATAGCTGGAGTTTTCCCCGCGTCTCCGTCTGTCTCCCTGAAACAGGTCAGAAAGGCGCTCGGCTCATTCTGAAAACAGAACGGAGTGATTGAGTTTCGTGGGCTGGAATGAGCCTCCCTCTCTCTGTGTCCCCAGGTTGAGCGCTACGACCCTCTCAGTAATAAATGGACTATGGTGGCTCCGTTGAGAGACGGAGTCAGTAATGCAGCGGTGGTCAGTGCTAAACTCAAACTCTTCGTTTTTGGAGGCACCACCATACACAGGGACAAGGTCTCCAAGGTCGGTGGCTTTGTTCGCCTTCCTTAACATTCTTTACCAGCCTGTCGGTTTCTGACTGTCTCTCTCTCTATCCAGGTCCAGTGCTACGACCCTGTGGGCAATCGCTGGAATATTGCAGCTGAATGTCCTCAGCCATGGCGCTACACGGCCGCGGCTGTCTTAGGAAGCCAGATCTTCATCATGGGTGGAGACACTGAATTCACTGCTGCCTCCGCCTATCGCTTTGACTGTGAAACCAATCAGTGGACCCGAGTGGGTGACATGACGTCCAAGCGGATGAGCTGCCACGCAGTGGCTTCGGGGAACAAACTGTATGTGGTTGGAGGTTACTTTGGGACGCAGCGATGTAAAACGTTAGACTGTTACGACCCCACATCCGATAGCTGGAACTCCATCACTACTGTGCCTTACTCGCTGATCCCCACCGCCTTCGTCAGCACCTGGAAGCACCTCCCTGCCTAACGGGCGGACATCAGGAGCCTGAGGTACGCTGTGAAGGACTAAGCTTGGCTTTAGTTTGAGACAGGGTAAGCTGCAGCTCTCTAATGAGCTAGCTCAGCCAGCATGGTGACATGTCCTACAGCACAGCACACAGGCCCAGATCTATCTGGACAGCGACTAGAAGTAGTTCTTTCACCCAAGATGACAACATTAAGCGCCGCAGTTTAATCTCACAACTTGTCGACAGGTGTCCCAGGAGGCATCGGGCCGCCTCCATCAGTGCAGCTGTTCACACGCAGCATACAGTGACTCATGTCCTCCTTGTTTTACTGGATGTTTGTAGCTTTCTGTCTAGTTTCTTCACAGCACAGTAATGAGCCTGAACTAAGACGTTTACTCATGAGGGAGGAAACGGAGAATCGCTGCATGTAGTATTTACAGGAAGTCTCCACAGCCCACCTGTTTCTGCTCCTCCGTGCGTTTCTACTTACTGCGGTTGTGTGACTCCCACTCTGTCCTCCCACCGGACAGTGGCGTGACGTATCCTTCAGCCACAGACGCACCAGGAGTTCTCTGTTCTGTCACGTAGCCTGTTTAACGATCTGTCGGAAGTGATTGTGAAACTGAAACCACGCTGCTCCTGCTGGAATCCAGATGATCCGATTGGCTCTCGCCTGCGTGCCGCGTGATGTTTAGGTTTCATAGTCGGAAAGAAATCTGACAGGTGATGTTGCGGATGAAGTTTGCAGGTTGGGAAGAGCACTCTGCTTTCTTCCTGATGTTCTCTTAGTGCAGAGAGACGGTGCAGTGGCAGAGAAGCCTGCATATAAATATCCTCCATCCATATCCACCCAGTGCCGCATCCTCCTCTACATCATCAGCCCCCTCCTTCCCTTTTCAGCCGCCCCCACCCCTTCAAAAATTCATGTAATGAAACTGGATTCCCAGAGCAGCCTGCTCCTCTCTCGTGTCTCCTCTGCTGAGCCTGCGTCTCCCTCCACTCCTTCATTTTGTCTGTTGGCTGCCTGTAGAAATGCTGCTCGCCTTTCCGAGCACCGCGAGCCTCCACCGAGCTGCGCTAATTGAGAATTGATTGCTCAGTGTAGGCAATGTTTGCCTCACTTTGTTCTCATGGCTATTATTTATTCATCAGCAAAACAGGACACGAGGAAAAGCTTTATCCAGCCACGGCGAATAAAGGAAAGCAACACAAAGTCCTTTAACGGTCTGCTGCTGCATTGTCTCTAATCGTCCCTGCTACACCTACAACTACAGCTCACAGACGTTCACTAGATTTCCTTCAGTGTGTGTTTATACCACAGCCTCCGCCTCCTGGCGTTCACGGGAGGCGCTGGAGTGGTTAAGTGATGAGAACAGCCACGTTTGTCTGTTAGAAGTCAGTTATGACATGTTTATACACTACTCGTAAATGATTCATGTCGGACTTTAAAGTCGCCTGAGCTGTTTCCATTTCTATTAATAATTTACACGCAGGACTCGGAAAACAAGCCGAGCTGGTAAACAACACGTGCGGGTCTGAATCAGGAGCTTCTGATGGCGCCGACGGGTGAAAGGAACTTTTTGAACTCTTCAAGGGAGTTGATAAATATTTCTGCTCTGTTTCTCCACATTCTAAACACAGCTGCTGATTACAGCTGCTGACGTGACCGAGTCCGTCATGATCTATGTGACACGATTCTTTCCGTCGGACTGACTGTTCCCAGAACTACAGTGTTCTGCTGCTGGGAGGAATGCTTCCCTCACTTCTTTCAAAACGTTAGCTGTGTTTTCCTCCTCATCTCATCTGCTGCGTCCAGCAAAGGATTCTCCTCAAAGCAAACATGCAACTATTCGCGGCGTCAGCGGGATTCGAGCCTCGTGACGTGTTTACGCGCTTTGATAAAAGCGTGCGGTATATTTTGGTGTTTTAGGATGAAGGCGCTCCTCTTCTTCAGGTTGGAGTGGTCGCATAGGCTTAGGATCAGTGGGAAATGTGAAAGCTTTAAAGTAACCCTGCCGCCTGTCGTCTCACTGCAACACAAACACACGGATAATCCTGTTTAACACCTCACGTATCTGCTGCTGCTTCCAGCCTCTGTTCTGTTTTGTGAAACGGGTACTAAATGTGTCTCTTTGTTGTTGATATATGGGACGTATGAAATAGACCAACACTGGATTATCAGATGGTCTAATGCTGCTGCCCCTTGATGTCGTTGCTCTTCAGTCTGTGGTCCACAGATCTGCATAAATATGACACACAAACTAGATAAAGGGAACCACGCACGGAACATCTGAAGTATGTGAGACTGGATCGATGATGATGCTGCGGTGACACTGAGCACACGGCAGACGAGCAGACGTCTGAATGCACTGATCCTGTGGGCTCTGTCGGGGTGAGAGCCTCTGGCAGAGTTACCCGTAGCAAAGGAGTCGCGAATAGACGAGAGGAAGAGTGTGCAGCATTTTGCAGCTGAGTGTGAAGCGGCTGAGATAAGAGGCAGTAGCTCTAAGTCTGAGGCCAGAAAACATTGATCTACTGGCCCACGAGTGAGGGTCAAACGCAGCGGGCAGACTGGGGCAGCATCATAGTCAATGCAGATGTGAATAAACCAGCGAGGCCACATTCCAACCCTCAACACAATGACACCTCACCGCAGGGCGTTGAGGCAGCTTAGAGGAGCTCGGCTACGTATCAGGAGCCTCCGGGGACCCGTCCATGTGGCAGGACACCCCGTGTCACAACCAGTGGACTCATGAGTAACGTGTTACCCTCTGTCCCGCTGTCTCTTTCAGGAGCTGATGTCTGGCTGGAGGGCGATCTGCTCCACACAGGACCAGTGTGTATGAGAAGGAGCTGCAGCTCACTGACTGTCGTGCCCTGGAGTTAACAAGCCAACAGACACACGGACAGATTTACTTCCTCCACCATGTGATGCTACTCTAATGGACCTTTCTAAGAACCATGAGCTGTGTGTGTTTTCTTCGTGTCTCGTGAGTTGTGGACTCTGATGTAATGATGGACAGTGTGAGCGCTGCCTCTCCTGAACCCAACTCTTTACAGGAGCTGGAGCTTCGGCATGAACACAAACTTTTTCCTCTTGTTTTTGACTAGAATATGAAACGACACAAACACAAAGCAGACTGTTAACAAGCATTTTCAATATTAAAATCATTTGTGTTCAGTACTTTTCTACGTTGCGGGATCAGAACGTCCAGTTTGACTTGTATTAACTCGACTGTTACCGTGCGGTGATGTGTGAACACCCGGTTGTGCCATATTCACACCACAGTGTGGACGTTTTGTGGGACGAGGCTGGTCACGGATCAGAACGAGCGGTGACCGTATTACTGACGTCTTACTTTTGCCTTTCTCGAGTGCCAAACTCTGAAACCATCAGGGAACCACTGGACTTCATTAGGACGCACATGAACCTTTTTGTAGTTCTGAAAAGCACACAACAGCTGCGTGTCCAGTGCGTCCTGCTCGGCAGCGACGTGGCTCGACCTTTTCTGCAGCGTCACCGCGCGGTTGCTGTGAGCTCCGGATGAGTTGTATCATCTGTGTGGTGCATGGTGCGAGGAGACGTTAGACTAGCGCAGACGTCGGCGAGTTCTGGGTTTAAATTACTGCACATAAAAAACAAAACAGGTTTCAAATGTTGTAAAGTGTTTTTTAAGAATTTTCAAACGATGTGAAAATAAACAGCGACTCACTCTTGGATGTGGAGTTTTGTCTTAACGTTGGCACATTTAAAGGTCTCCTCTCCTCCTCGACCCAAAGAACCACACACAACAATCATCACGTGAGAGTTATTTATTAAAGACACAACGACTGTACGTTTCCAAAAGGATGAGCACAGATAAATAAATCTTTATTATTCATTAAAAAATCCACAGGTATCAATACTTTGGAAGTTCAGATTTTTACATAAAACATATTTACAACGTTTGATGCTCCGCCCCTTTTTTTCTTAGTACATAATATGAGAAAAACTTTGTACCTTCTGTATTTACTGTAGTACAAACAGACCGAAGGCTCCAACATCCAGCGGTAAACGTGTCCCCGTTGGTTTCAGCTGGTGCACACGAAGAGGAGAGACCCTTCATCACTACTGCACGCGTCTCATTCAGACCTTCAGTGGTTTAGCTTATTGTGCTTTGCTGAGCTGAAGAAGAGGCTGCGTCTGGAACTGGTCTCGCTTCAGTTGAATGACAGGAAGGACGAAGCGCGTGCTGCGAGTAGCGCGACTCAGACAGAGCTTTGTCCCGCTTAAAACCAAAGACCACGACGTCCTTTCAGTTTTTAATGTTACAGCTAATGCTAAATGACAACGGGGCTGGAAAAGAGGGGATTAAATGTGTTTTACTGCACAGTGACCTCTGACCTGGGATGCTGCGAGGTGTAGCTTTTGGTTGTTCTCCCAGTTCAGCCCAGGTAAGGATGAATAATCCTGTATGTACAGAATGTGTGAGGTCTTAAACCTTACACTGTAAAGTGCCTTGAGATGACCTTTGTTGTGATTTGGCGCTATATAAATAAAGTTGAATTGAATCTGCAGGGAAAAGTTCTGCTCAACCACAAATAAGTGTCCAAAGGACGCGACCTCTGCAGCAGACCGAGCAGCCGGTGCTCGTGGTCACACGCTAAATGCAGGAGGGGGGGCTGCAGCATGGATGTGCTGTCAGCACAAAGCTGGGGCTGAAATATTACTCTTGAGATGAGGCCTGGTTCTGAATTCGTTCAGTGCAGAGAACAGGAGAAGAAAATCAATGTGGTGCAAATGTAAGGCTGTGACTTATTACTATGTCTGGATGAGGGGGGGGGGGCTCACTGTGTGGTGGCGTGTTATCGACAGCAGCAGGGCTGCAGAAGCCATGAGCGCGTGCCGCTCTTCCCTTTTCAGATATATCAGCAGAACACATTTCTACAGTCAGTCCAGAGGGAGTTCAAGTAAAGCATGAAGAAGTCTCGTCTGTTCTGCAGGGGTTAAACACTCTGCTCTCCTCCAGCCAGTCAGAGCTCAAGTATCTTCAGCACCTGCGCCATGAAGCTGGATAAACCCTGATTTCAGTTCACACTTTAGGTCCACTTCATTCAGACTAAATCTTCCAAAATAAAAGCATGACTGTCCCTGAATCCTGACTGCCGTAACGTCTCAAATACTGCGACGGCTGCGTGTGAATCAGGACACTTGACAGTGAGCCTATAGGTGAAAAGTTGGTATTGAACTTAAAACCACGATTGAGTTAAAACAACTTAAAAAAGAAAAGAATCCAGAATGATTTGTTAAAAGGTGCTCACACACGGTGAAGTGAAGAAACTAGTTCTGTGTTACAGTAACAGGTCTGGATTCATTAAAGCTGACCTCTGCCCATCACACAACATTTTACATCAGTTACTAGAACAAATACAGTTCAGCTGGTGTCTTTCAACCAGACTATGCAGCAACAGGAGATTTGTTTTACACGTCAACTTTCAGAACGACCGGGGCGCCAACTCAGGTTCAATCATGGAAACGAACATTTATTGGGTTTGATAAGAGCTTTTCTATATTCTTGACAACTAGTACCAAAAGAGAAACGACAGAACCTTCAAATAAAGCCTCGAGCTCAAGCATGTTCATAAAGTGCATGGTAAAAGCTGATTGTCACACTGGAAGATGAGCGTTTCCATGCCGACTACTACAGAGCAACAGTGATTGTCTGAGCATGAGCCGCATGCCACTGTCGTCCAGATACGTAAAGCACTAAGTGACCACGGAGACCCATTCGTCCACGTCCCTCTGACTGACGTGTCGGTGTCTTTGTTGACCTCAGCGCAGACCGAGGGGTTTCTCACCCGGAGTGTCCTGTTCACATGGGCTCCCGTCAGAGCTGAGGTGGGTTTCTCTGGGAGAGGTCTGGGACACGTACAGATCAGTCAGGGAACGTCCAGACGCGGTCCAGTCTGTCTGATGGGAGGGCTGTTCCTGACTGTCAGACAGAGAGTTGGGACACACTCTGCATCCTCAGCAGAAGAAGATGTCTCCGTCACCCTGAGGATCCAACACGACTGTAGATTTGGATTCTAAGACCGAGACACAAGAGGAATAACGTGGTCACCCAACGTCCAGAGACACGAGTGCGTCAGCAGTGAGCATGTGTCCATCATACCTGTCTGAGCCTGCTCGCCTCCTTTGCCTTTCTTCTTCTTCTTCTCCTTCTTCTCTTTGGGTTTGGTGAGGTGCAGCAGCCTGGTGGGGAGCTGGGACTCCTTCTCTGCCCCCTGGGGCTTAGAGGACGACGACGATGAGAAGGGGTTGAAGTTTTTGCTCATCCTCTTGGATCCGATGCGGAGGAAATGTTCTTTGGTTGGTGCAGACGACGACAGCTCCACCTGTAGAACATTCAGAATAAGGAGACTCGTTCTAGTAGCGGCCCACATGTGGATGTTCTCATCCTGTTATGCTCTTCACCTCTGCTGCTTCTTTTGACTCCAGGTCCAGAGAACCGGAGCTGTGGAACCTTAAGGACTCCTCAGACGTGGTCGAGGGACTCCGCTGGTACCTCGGAGGCTTCTCCGACTGGAAAAGAACACAAAGTCAGATAATAAGTGAATCCTCTTTAACCCAGCATGCACGGCCCAAGAAACAAGTCCTAACAGTGCGTGTTTACAGCCTGTCAGTCCGTCACGTGGACCGACAGGCTGTCAGATCGACATGGGGAGAAGATCCTCCCGACCTCTGACCTCGTCTTTCTTCGCGGCCTCCAGTCGCTCTGTGTCTCTCCTCAGGGTCTCCTTGTCTCTCTCCAGCTTCCTCTGTGCATCCTGCATCCTCTCCACCTCCCTCTGGAACTCCTCTTTCTTCCTCTGCAGCGACTCCTTCTCCTCCAGCAGCTCCTGGTGCCTCTTCCTGGTCTCATCCTCCTCTTCCCGCAGCCTCTCTTCCCACTCCTCCAGACCTCTCTCCTTCAGCTCCCATTCCTTCTCCCTCCTTCTCCTTTCCTCCTGGTGTGCAGCCTGTTGTTTCTGGACAAAGCACAGAGAAGATCGTTAGTCCTGTAAAGCGACAGCTACGAAACACGCCTGAGACGAGGAGCACTGAGAGAACCTGGAGGCTGGCCGCCTCCTGTCGCTGCCTCTCCAGGCTCCTGTGCTTCTCCTGCTCGATGAGGGAGGAGGGGCGGGACGAGGACGAAGACGAGAGCGAGGAAGACGACGAGTGTCTGGAGGAGTTGGCTGTGAGCCTCTCATTTAGTGTCTGGCGCTGGTCCTCGATGAAGGAGTCCTGCTGAACCACCACAGCCTGGAGGCAGGAGGAGAAGGTTCAGCTTTAACACAACAACTTCCTGACACGACAACACGACAGTGAGGAGACGTGTGTGTGTGGTACCTGCAGTGAAATGAGCAGACTGTGAAGATGGGTCACACATTGCTGGACCTGCTGCAGAGAACATTACAGCTTTAAAATCAAACTCACGCGAACCATGGGAAGCTCCTCTCTAAGAAGCAGAGCACACTTACCTCCGTGTTTCTCTTCAGCAACATTTGCAAGCTGGCAGTCGCTCCCTGAGACACACACACACACACACACACACACACACACATCAGATTCAGTGCAGGTGTAACGCGTGTGTCCTGATGATGCTTAATAAAATGACTGAGAGTGTGTGAGCAGGTTTCACGCAGCCCTGCTGTGCAGGCTCCTCATGCTTATTCATGCTTAAAAAGAGGATCTGGGAACAAAATGCATTCATAAATAATGCATAGACCGAGACACAAACAAACACACACACCTTCTTTAACACGCTGTCTGACTCAGTCCTGCGGAGGTCTAGTGACTCATCCCCCTCCTCCTTCTCTCCATCTGAGGACAAAGAAGAAGAAGGAGATGGAGGGAGCAGAGTCTTTGCAGGATAAAGTGAGCTCAAAGGAAGCTGTGCCAGTGACTCAGACCTGCTGCCGGGTGGAGCAGTCCGTCTCTAATAACCAGTGTGTGTGTGTGTGTGTGTGTGTGTGTCTTACTTTTGCTGCTGTTCATCAGGTGACTGTCGAAGCCTCCAAACGTCTCAGCTCTCCTGGGCAGACACACTGGTCCCACACTGCCCCCTGTCAGGCCAGCAGGAGCACTGCGGCCTGCTCCGCCGACACCGCTGCTGACTAAAGTGTGCAGACTCTCGACTGCACGCAGAGAGAAGATACAGGATTACAAATGGACGCAACGTTACACAGCACGCGAACACACACACGCACCGTGATACGGGCGCTGCTCACCTTCTCTCAGGGCATCCTTCATGATTGGCTCGCCCTTTGTGACATCGTCAGGTGTGGCCCTGAATAACATCCGCTCCCTGACTGATGTGCTTGTATCCTCTGCGGCAGAGTCGCCCATCTCTCTGAAGATGTGCACTTTCTCCTCCAACAAAGAGACGATCTGTTCGTCTTTTCTGCACAGAAGCTCTGAAATCAAGCATTTGTAGGAAACCGTCATTGTTGGGGACGTCAGCCAAAGGAAGGAAGATAAGAAAACATGCAGCCAGCATCACCTCACCTCTGATCTCCTTCGCTCTGCTCTCCTGCTGCCTCCTGTCCTCCTCTGTCTCGCTGGGAACTCCCTCGTCCTCGTCTTTCTCCCTGTCAACACGCAGGTACGAGTGTGACGTTAAAACCTCTTAGTTCTCACTGTTTTAAGGAAACATCCGTGACGACGTGTGTGTGTGTGTGTGTGTGTGTGCGTGCTCACATGCAGTGCATGGCGTCCTGTATGATGGCCCGCCACGTGTTGCGCTCCTCCTTGGTGCTGGCCAACACCTCCACCATCTCTGGTCGATCTGTACCAGCGGTGATGAGAAAGAGACCTGCGGAGGACAAAGTCAGCTCAGTCTTCATGTCCTAGACACTGTCCACCGTTTAGATGTAGTGTCCAAACACTGACCTCTCTCCGCGTTGGCCACCTCCCGGACGATCAGATTCTGTAAAGAGATGACGGTGGAGCGCTGGTCCTGGGGACAAACGGGTTCACGTCAAACTCAGTCCCACAGTCTGCTAAAGAATTCGGCGTTCGCAGTGTGACACTTACCAAAGAGGCGAACACGTATTTCTGGTCTTTTTCCTGAAGGAAGACCAACACGTCGGACAGGAGCATGGCGTGAACATCTGCAACACGGACACGCAAACTCAGCTCAATGTATCAATCATCTCATGCAAACAACAGAAAAAGACAGTTCAACACCTCTAATCAGTCCTGAGGTGCCGAAAGCAACAAGGAGACGCCGAGGGGGACATGCTCGTTTTTCTTATTAGACGCCAGCTGAATTTATTCATGAGCAGTGAGAGTGTAGTAAACAGCTGACAGCGGGGTGCTGACACAGTGAGACAACCTGCACAGACAATGCAGTGTGGAGAGACACTGAACCTTTGAGTCGTCCTGCAGAGTTCTTCAGCTGCAGAGCGCCATCGTGCAGCAGCTTCCTCCCTCTGATCAGGTCCTCTTTAGCAAACATCTGGCCGCTCTTCATCCTCATGATGGACTTACTGTCAGTGCGACTGCAGAGCAGAGGAAAGACGGAGACTTTCTTTTTGGGCAGTAAACTAAAGTGTTCTGTTCTTTCTTGTGTTACGTGCGAGACCTCTGAATCAGGTCAGCAGCCAGGATGTGTTCGTGTACCTGTAGACCTCCCTCAGTCTGCGCTTCTTCTCGTGCTCGTTGACTTTACTGTCCACCGCCGTGATCAGCTCCTTCACCAAGCGCAGCGCTTCACCGACACAGCTGTAGTCTCCATCCGAGTCTGCGTCACACAAAACGCATCCAGTACTGAGGCACAGAGCAGCTGTCTCACACAGACACAGTCACGGGACGCGTGTTCGTCCTCACCTTTAGTGTGCTGGAGTATCCTCTGCATGAGAACGGGATATTTGGTGATCCTCTGAGTGACCAACAGAATGCACTCTGGGATACTGAGCCTGCGCACAATGCTGCTGCTCATGGTCTTCTGCACAGACACAAAGAGCATCTCAGGTTGAAGCAAGAAGCGGTGAGGCGTTAGAGAAACAGAGAGGAGCTACTGAGCGATGAGCGCTGACCTTTATAAAAGCCTGGAAGCGTTTGTCTTTGGCATGCACGTCTTTGTAGAGGTTAACAGCTTCGTTGTGGCGGCTGCAGAACTTCCCGTAAACCTTCTTCATACGATCTGCACTGATGTCGGAAAACTGTTTGGAAACACAAGGGAAGTTTTACTCAGATCACCGGTTCATTTAAAGCCAAAGAACCCAGAACAGGGACGACTGCTCACCTGGGTGACCAGCACTGCTCCGATGTTGCGAATGAGGACGCTGCTGCTGTTTCGACCTTCGGCGGACGACGCCCTCTTTGCCTCCAGGAGCCGGTTGAGGAACTGCGAGTGTGCGTCCAACAGCTCGTCAAGAAGGGGAAAAATCTAGACAAAAAGATCCAGCGCTTTAATGCAGGTACTTCACTTCTGGATCGCTACTCCGCTGGCCCCCAGCTCACCGCTCACCTTGTCTAAAGTCTGAGTGTCGAGCTGCATCTCTCTCTGGAGGCCTTTGTAGTACACTTCAGACATGATCTTCAGGGTCCTCACGTGGTGGAACTCTGTCTGGTACAACTCTGTGGAGAGAAGGAGCGTATGTACAGGACTTGACTTGACTTTCACACACAGAACTCTTCAAACCAGGAGTCGCAGCACATTTTACCATAGATCACATCCTGTCTCTTGACTTCATCTTTCTTCAGTGTTTTTAAGAACTTCTTATCCACCGTGCCGCTCCAGGAATCAGCTTCCAGGTCTCTAATGTCGCACTCGAACTCCCCCATCAGCTGGCTGTCCATCATCTCAGTGCCTTCACACGCAGCAACCGTTAGATCAGCACATGTTGGAGTGTGATTTACATCAAGGAAGCTCAGCTTCATACTACCTTCATCCGTGAGCGACTCGGTCGAGGCGTTGACCTTGTTTCCCTGATGGAGATTGTCGGTGGACTGGGAAAGAAACTTCTGGGATTTCAGAGGAGCATCATCTATCCTACGAGTTTCCAGTTCAACAACGACAACATTAGTTTCACCAACAAAAGAAACACGGACCTACTGAGTAGCACAGAACAAACATCCAACAGATATTGTGTTGTTCAAAGTCAGAAACACAGAGCGACATTTTGCTGGTGACAGAAAAGTAGTGGTGAGCAGGTGCATTGTGGGGAAAAGAGATGGCCCGCGGCTCCGTGTCAGCTCGCTCCTTACCCCGCTATATTGCTGATGGAGATGCTCTTGGCCAGGTTGGTGTGAGAATTTAAGATGCTAGTGGGTCTCCATAACAATGAAGGTAGCTGGTCATCAGGGGAAGGTGCCACGGACCATGGTTCCCGTGACGATAAGGGGGATGTGGATGATGCCGACGATGCTGATGAAGTAGCTAAAGAAAAACATAAAGGGGCACATGTAGTTGTTCAGTAGTGACGGTTTGCATTAAGAAATCAGTTTACAGACGGTTTACTGCAGAGCAACCCGTGTTCGCCCCCTGCTGGGTGGAACGTGCTTAACATGTTGATCAGTGTGTACATGTTCTTACATTTACTCCTCATGTTAACAGCTGACCCAGGACCAGCATCTGGCACCAGAGACTGCTGCTGGAGACAAACACCACAATAAATCACCAGGTGAAAACAGACAAATGTTTAGTGTTTGAGAAAAAAAAAGAGTGTGAGCCTCACCTTTGTTTTGCTCTTTGTGCAGACAGTCAGACTCTCTCTGCAGCTCTTATGAACATGAGCCCCACAATCTGCAAACAGCAACATGACGTTACACACACGCACACAATCATTCTGTGGGTTTAAGTGTGAACCAACTTCTCAGTGTGGAGGATTCTCCAGTAATACAAAAACCACTACATTTGCAAACCTACGGCGATGTCACATCAAGATAAGCTACAAACGCACACACAATGATCTCATGCTCCGTTTCCTTCAGCGGATTGTGCTCCGTTTCCCCCTCAAACCAGCACTGACAGAGTCACTATGACGATGACAACAGTCTGTAACACTGATACCTGCCACTGCTGGAACCAACTGAGACCCACACATCTCCATCACGTTAAAACACAAAGCCACTGTGTCAGCAGACGACGAGCTGAAAGCTACAGCTTCCTGTCTCTTTGCCTTCATTTCCACTCGGCTCATACAGCTCAGGAACTTCATAAACACCAACACAGTCACGATCGACATATTACAGACAGACGTTCAAACATGAGAAAATTCCGGATTTCTTCGTTTACTTTCATCAGACTAAAGTGCAACGAGAATAATGTTTTCATTTAGCACGTGGACATACGACCACGCCTGCTGTCAACTACTGTTGTCACTTAACACAGTCCATCGCTGCCTGAAGCTGCCAAACATCAAGTCTGTGCAGAAACGCTGCTCCTGAGCTCCTGGGGCTACGTGGAAAGATATCGAACACCATCCACCGCGGACTGTTGAGCAGTTCAACCCTTGTATCCAGCAAATATTTCACTGCACCAATTAGTGTCTAAACATGTGCCATAGTCATCGACTGTCCTGGTGCCAGAAGTTCTCACTAGTGCAGCCTGTGCAGATGAATGCACCACTAAACGAAACGATCAACATGTATTTAACTATTGACATATAAACATGGCATTAAATGGCAGTTACAAACATAAAGCATTAAGCCCGTGTTAGCTTTGGAATCAGTACAGAGATTAACCATCTTACTTCTACATGTGTTCTTGAATAATACAGAATGTCTTACTGTTGCAGAGAAAAGTTTCCTTGTTGTGCAGGAGTCTGGTGCAGTGTTGACAGGCTGTGGAAGGAGACGGACAGACTGGGATGAAGACATGGCCGTTAGCCGTCTTCTTTTCTTTGTCCTTACTTTCCCGTTCCCGGTCTCCTCTCCTCTCCTTCTCCTGGAATAAGCAGAGAGAACATCGAGGATATTTGGTTGTCTGCAGGTAAATATTCCTTCACAACACTGGGCTCATTTACCCCAAGAAGTGATCTCACCAGGGGTCCGAAGGATCTAGTGAAATCACACACTTCAGGTATTTAACAGCGACCAGTTGTCGGAGTGTGTTCGTTAACGGATTACATGCATTCACTTAAACGTTAGGACAACACACTTTCACTGGCCCGAGCAGCCATCACGCATGCTGTTAAAAACACTGATCAAATGTTCAAATGTCCCCCAGCTCTGTTGCAGATCATTCTAGTAGCGTGCGTAGACCTGGAAAGGGTAATCCAAGATATTCTACCTGCACACATCTCCTCATTTCAGCACAAGCTTTAAATAAGCAGCGACAGGTCGCCACGTAATTAAAAGCCATCTGTGATCTGGAGGAGGACCAAGGCTGACAAGATGGTACCATCAATGCTCATTAGGAAAATCACAATACCTGCTCATGTACAGAGCAAAAAGCAATAGGTGCCAATCAATTTGATTTACCACAGGGAGATTAGAGTCGAGGTGTAGAAACCTCTCAGCAACGGCCCATGAGCCGAACATGCAAGTGTCGTTGCTTTATCTCAAGCAACCCTTCATTCTGCTGATCTGGCGTAAACCTGAGAATAATGGTTTAGTAGCTCACTTTCCGCTCTCTTATCAGTTCGTGGTGTGTGTTTGTGAACAACCCACAGTGAAGATAAAACGGCCCGCTGTGACTCACCGCTCCCATCGGCCCGACTGAACGTCTAATTCAATGCACCGTAGAGAAACACAGAAGTCCCTTCCAGACATGCACTGCTTTCCAGAAATTCCAGAAATAGGCATCAGAGTGTGTCAGCTTCATGTCTGAGTGAGCACCCCCAGTTTGCACAAAAGAAATGGTGGCAATCGTACTGTGTCGGGTCCAGTATACATCTGATCTGCTGGTACAGAACCCTGCAGAGAAGGCAGTGACCTTACCTTCTGTAAGGTAGTAGAGCCACTGGTGAAGGGACTGGTTTGACTTGGACTGGTCAGTAACCAGTTCCAGAGTGAGTACAAAGTCAGTATGAAAAGTACATTTGTAAAAAAAAAAAAAAACAAACCTGCTGCATGACACTGAAAAATGTCATGAAAACTCAAAGACTAAAATCAAACTATAGAGTTCATGGAATAAAGTGCTGATGCCGTCAGATGTCGTGTGTTGGATTCTCAGGAGGAGTCGACTTTTTTGGCGTCACACTGGTCTGACTGAAAGGACCACGACACATCAAAGACACACACACGTTCATCATTTGAGTTCTGAGCTTCTTAATGACTTTTTAAACGTGCTACCACAGCACCACGGTGGGGTTGGTTGTGATGTGCGACTCGTTCATGCGGAGGCACGCTCGCTGTGATGAACATATCCCTAACATTCACCACGACCGTCGTCACACTCAACACCACACACACACACACACCTCATCGTCCTACCTCATCCCATCCAGCTTCTCCTTTCCACCTCACAGAGCGACTGAACCTCTTACTCAGCATAGCTGCAAATGTTCCCGTCCTCCTCCTCCTCCCTGTTATTCAGTGCTCCGTGTGTCTGTCTGTCCAAACTGTCTACACCCTCTCCGTCGACCTCCGTGTGAATCTTTGGCTCTGCTCCGTCTCTGGCTGCATGTCTTGTTCTGTGTGATCATCCCGTGGGCGTCTTTAGATTCTGTCACTATCTGCGAGCTGCTCCTCTGTCTGCTTTCAAGTCAGGAAGTAAGCTAGCAAACATCTGCATTAGCATGTGTGAGAGACACACACACACACACACACAGTTCCTCTTTTACTGTCAGTCTGAAGTTTCTTCACAAAGCCACCATTTCAGCATCACCCCACGAACTAATCCGTGTAAACAAAGCTGATATTTCACGATGCAGCTGGAGAAAAGTCTTTTTGTATCATGACACTTTGAAATATTTGATTTTATTCAACGTTTCCATTTTTCTGCTCTATTCTATAAGTCACTTTCGCATTTATTTGAATGTTTAGTTTCACTTCAGTTTCAGCATTATTTTTAGTTTGCTGCGTAAGGCTTATGCTCGTCTACGGGAACCATGGCGATCAGTTGTCTCATGCGTGAATGCCTACATAAACGGTCCTAAGTTTCACTGCATTATCACAGGTAAGGAACAAACTGTACACAGCTCCCTCGTCAGCAAATTCACCTTTTGATTCCATTTGACCACAGACGGTGAAACACACAGATCTCTCCTGAAACCAAATTTCTCTCCAGCTAAACAACCAGTTCCATGAGGAGGCGTTAATGTTTTTAGGCACCTGCTGTTAAGACTGAATCGTTTTTTGTAGGTAAAATGCCTTTTGCATCCTGATCCACGTTTCCCGTCATGTCGAGTCCCACTACGTTAACTACTGTTGCTGTTAGGCTTGAGTAACGCACACGGCTGCACTGTGCTTCTCTTTATTCAGCAGAAGAGAGGGAAACCACAGAGCTTCCTCTGGTCAGCTGCTGGTGGTGTCTAAAGAAAACAGACTATTAATGATGACACCATCGGGTACAGATCTATTGTTCTGTAGTCATGCTAATGACTACCTGTGCCTGTCCGTCACCAGTCAGGGGCACGACATCACTAGTTATGACCTGATGTCCTCCAGCTCTCCTCACAGGTAGGTTAGTGTGAGGGCAGCATGATTCACATAGCACTCGTTATTTAAAGTCGCTCTCTGAACAGGACGAACTCTTCAGTACCACGGTTCTTCACGAATGCTTACACATGAAAAAAGAGAACTAGAGACTGAGGCGCAGTGTGGACGTGGATTCACACTCTAGTCGACCATTTAACGTGGTGTAACACAGTGCTGTCATTTGTCAACACCGCTTGGGGAAATGAGAGCTCTCGGTTAGCGGACAGATTTGTGTAACAACGAGATTACGTCAGGGGATGAACTGTGGTGCTGATTTAAAAATGACTGTGCAATCTCGTGTCTTCAGAGCCCAGCTTTACTAATCTGCACTACTTCTGCTAGAGTTACTTCTAGAGAAGTACCAGCAATTCATCAAACGTGTTGAATTAGGAAACCCCTCTTCTCTTCACCGAAGAGTGGAAGAGTGTGTCCCAACGGGGCAGATTTCAGACGGTGCGATGTGTCTGAGTCTGATTCTGAACACTCAATGACACAAGGAGAAGCACAAAGGCTGATGTGTCAAAAGATCCCGCAGATGCAACGTCCTGCTTTAAAGAACAGAGAAGATGAAAGTCGGAAAAACCAAAACACGTCACCACAGTTGTAAGTGTCACAAAACGTACACGCAGTCCTCGTGTGATTCCAAGGAGGGGCTGTGTGGAGCTGAGGGACACTCTCAATGTCCACCACCACATGCAGGTAGGTCCAAAGTAGGCAGCTCACCAGTTAGTGTACACTTCACTGTACAAACGCTGGTTTCGCTGATGCACTGCAGCCGCGGATTATCGGCACATTGTTCTCACCTTGCCTTTCTTGCTGATCTTATTGCGGAGGTAGCTGAATGTCCGGCTGATTCTAGGTCCTCCCTTTGCTTCAGCTTCACTCCGCAGAGGGCCCGGCTCCTCCTCTGAAATACTGACACACACACAACCATTCTGAAGACACCCTAAAGTAACACATGAACTATGGGACAAGAATAAATACATTTAGCCAACTGAATAACTGAAAACTCTCAGTAATGTGCTCGCTCACCTGTTTTCCAGAGAGCTAGCGTTACTGGAGAATGAGCTGAGCCCTGTGAGAAGTAAAGAGGACAAACGTCATCGGATCATGTCAGTACAGCGGCTGCACTGCACGTTCACGCCGGCTCGGTTCTGAACCCGGGGTGGGGAGGGGGGGGTGTAGTGTAGTGCTGCCCGTCTTCTCTCCAGGTCTCAGAGTTGGACATGATGATGTTTGTTCACGTTGTCATCTGGAAGGTGCTTTACATCTCTCTGGATCATATTCTTTACATTATGTATCATATACCTAATATATAGTTAACGTTAACATGGGCATCACTTTATCAGTGCACACGATGTCTTCTGCATATCTGTCCACCCGTCCTCTGCTCCTCATGCTGAGGTTTATTCCAAAGAGTTTCTATGGGCAGGCTCTAATTGAGAGCTACAACATATGGTCCTAGTAGAATTGATATTATCTCAAACCATTTTGTGCCAAGAATATATAGTCTTTGTTGTAGTGTTAGAATGAAATTATGAATTTAACTTGTGGTTATTCATTGATTAGACTGACTGGGGCAGCCTGATCGCAGCTGCAATAGGTAGTAGTACAGTTAGGAAAGACGTATCAACACGAACGTAACGTGGTCAAGTATCTAAGACTGGACATGTGTCAGACAGGAGCGGAACATATTTTAGTCAACCCCGCGGTTTAAAAGGACAGTGTTAAAGGACCCGACACTGACGGAGAACAACACAGGACCACGGCTACACTCGTCATACTTACTCCCTCCCTCCTCCTCCTCATCACTGGAGGAAGAGCCAATAGAAAAGAAGCGTCTATTTTTGCTGAGGAGCGGGGAGATACTTAGGGAGAAGCTGATTCGTCGCTTTGATCGAATGAATCCCCTCACTGAAAGGTGTGGATCGGGTGAAGCGGGACGAACAAGTAAAAAAAAAAAAACAAGCTCAGCGAACATCAGCTCACAACAAATCTAACTTCAAAAGAAAAAGAGGGAGACGGGACACGGATGAAGGGAAACAATCATGGGATGAGCGACTCACCATCGATATCACGGTGACTGATGGTAACCATGGAGATAGATTTGGTGAGGGTTTGGTGATGGAACATGGCAGGACAGCTGCTTGTCATTGACAGTACCTGAGAGGAGGTCTGCAGAAAAAAAAAAAAAAAAAAAAAAAAAAAAAAAAAAAAAAAAATCACACAAACCGTGAAAGAAGAAGCTCAGAAGCTGTGATCACAACCTGTAAATGTCCAGATCGTATAAGGTCTGTGTTTCTGGTGCAGAGTCACTGGAAACGTAAGTCTATAGTGAGGAGGACACACACACACACACACACACACACACACACACACCTGGCTTTGGATGCTGACGCCATCTCCTTCTTGCTCCTCTTCAGTGAGGGAGATCAGTGAGCCTCGCTCCTGGCTGTCCAGACGCATACTTCTGCCTGCAGTCATCTCCTCCTGAATGCTCAGAGTGGGACACGGAGTCTGGACACCCGCCCTCTGCACCTCGAGGCGCTCCAAGCTGTAGCTGTGTGCAAAGAGACAACACAAACATAAAACACACCTTTGCTGCCACACTTAAAGTTTATCAGCTACAGGTACAACCTGCCTGTTATTGAGCCGCACTGTTTACCTTCGGTTGTCTATTTGCTCCTGATCAGGAGGACACAGGTTGGATGGACACCAGCTCATACTGGAGGGATGGGGAGACAGAGGGATGGAGGATGCATGAGGGCGAGAGAAATGAGGAGATGTTGGATGACTGGGGATTTTTAGATCCAGAATAAGACAGATGAATGGATCAATGATGATCCCATCATGGCAGAGCTGCCTAAACTGTTGACAGATGGCAGCCTGGTGTTATAGAGGATTATTTCCAACAAGAAGGAGAGGAGGTTGTGAAAAGATAAATGACTTTCTTGGCACCAGCGAGTGGCAGATCATAGGCAACAGGAAGTACGAGGTTCATTTTATTTTGTAATGTCACTGCTCTGCCGCTCGCTGGTGCCAGGAAAGTACTACTTTTTAAATGTTGTTTGATGAGTCAGTATATTAGGGTTTCTGTTTTTATCTCCACATGTAAGTCTGCTAAGTTGCTGCTAAATATACTATACAACACAAAGACAGAGCCACGACATTTATTGTATAAAAAAGGAAGACGCACACAGTAAGAGGAAACAGACACGACTTCCTTTCACAGCACAGGTTCTTCTTACATTCTGAGTAAATTGACAAATCGTCTAGAAGAACATACCCAGTAGGTACTGTACCGTGTAACCAGATAAGTAGAAGGTGAATGGTTAAAAATTCCCTGCTTTATTCAAGGGCGCATTTATTTGAACTGCGCTGACGTGGAGATAGTACATATTTAATCTTAATTTAACTTAAAACAATTCTATGAATGGGTTACCAGCCTTCTTAAGAAGTACAAAA
>JAUMHF010000023.1:705292-715762 GCA_032359275.1 Microctenopoma steveboyesi | reverse complement strand
GTGTGTGTGTGTGTGTGTGTGTGTGTGTGTGTGTGTGTGTGTGTGTGTGTGTGTGTGTGTGTGTGTGTGTGTGTCAATGAATGAATGTGAAGCAGTGTAAAGCGCTTTCAGTACCAATCTAGGTAGAAAAGCGCTTCACAAGTGCATTTACATTTTTACATAGATCACTCATTGTATGGTGCATTTATTTATATAATTTAATATTATAACTACCAGTTATTCAGCGACTGAGTACATTTAGAATTTGCTACAGCAGCAAAAGACAAACAAGGACTTTTATTTTATCTATGACCATGATTGTTTGTCACCATCATGAAACATAAATAAGTACATTAACTGAAGTACTATACTGAAATAGAACTTGTGTGTAGTTTCATTGAGTATTTCCTGCCTTTTACATTTATTCCACTCTAAATCAGGAAATATTGTACTTTTTACTCCACTGAATTCATTTAAAAGCTTTATTGTGTAGATTCCTCACTCCCTTAGCTCCAAGAATGTCTCACTGCCAACAAAACAACTGAAGATGACACAATCACATAGTATTAATAAGAATAATTAGTAGTTATGCTATGCTTCAACGCCAATGTGGGTATCATGTGATAGAATATCAGACAACCACAAGAGAAGCTAAGTTGATGAGAAATGTCATAATGATGTGCATGATTCACTCAGTCGATCTAACACGGCTCCTCTCTCTGACAAACTCACCTGTCCTGTTTGCAGCCGATTCCACCAACTGATTTTGTCTTGAGTGACTCTGGTTGTCTGTCTGTTCTGTCTCCGTCTGTATCACTTGCTCACGTGACAGTGCGTTGACTTCCCACTTCTCTCCTTCCTGTTTTTCTGTGATGGTGGTGGCAGTCTTCCTGTCAGCACACTTCCCATTGCCAGCTGGTGTTGCCTCTGGATTTATGGGTAAAAGAGTCTCTTCTGTCCCACAGTCTTTCGTGGCGTCTCCTTCAGCAATAACAGATGTGTCTCTGGGTGAAACGGATCCTTCCGTCTCTAACAGACAACCTGTTGCGGTTGTCTCAGTGGGCTTCTGTGCAGTTATTCCACTGGCCTCCAGGGGGCTTCTGTTAATTTCTGTTGCAAGTCTTGTGGTCTTTGTAGTTCTCTTTTTATGTTTTCTTTTGCGCCCAGCAGGAGACTTAGTAGCTGGCATACCCTTCTGGCCCCCTGCAGATTCAAGGTTCTGACAAAGAGGTCTGTTACGGGATGTTTGAATGACATCAGCAGAGGCGGTTCTCTCCTTCAATGACAGAGGACTTCCCCGTTCTTCAGAAATAGTAGTAAAGTTCCCTGTGATTCTTGCTGCCAGGTCTGCATCCCACCTGCTCTCTTCTTGTCTGCCGGAGCAGGGCTGCAGCTCACAGGCAGGGCCCACCGATGCGATGACCCTGACACAGAACTCTCCCTGAAACAAGGACAAGTCCACAGTGACTGTAAAGATCTTAAAAGTATTCACTAAAAGTAGTTACTAAAGTAGTAACTATCATTCTATCAATACATCTCAAAAGTCACACAGTGTATTTCTGCAGTTCCTCATTTACCAGTGTAGTAACACTCGTCCTCATGTAATATGACAGTAATACCACATCAAGAATACATAAAAGAAATAAGAGTGATGAAGTACACACAAACACCTCTTTCTATGGAGTGGTTCACTGTGTAGTTCAGCAGCTGCACCAAATACACACAAATACAAGGAACCCAAAGTTTGAAATTGCAACACAGAGTTGGTTTATCACTGTGTTACATTGCCTTTCCTTTTCATTTGATGTTTTAATGTTTTAATCATTAGCGATACTTTTACAAGAGGTGTATGTCTCCATTTCTGCTGGATACAAGTCTGTTGTCTGACTCTGCTCACAGTGACAGATGTGGACTGTAGCCAGGTCAGCCAAGCGCACACGCGCTCCGATTACGACGCTGCGCTGTTGTAGCATGTGTAGAATGAGGACTGCCCGAGGGTTCAAGTTCCTGAAGCGTTTCACAATATTACAGCTGTAGAAAAGAAGACCGCAATTCTTTGCGGCCTCGCACTGAGAAATATTCTTTTTCAGCAGACTGACAATCCTCTCACAAAGTTTGGCACAGTAGTGAGTCATGACCCCTCTCTCTCCCTCTCTCTGCAAAAACGGAGGCTTTGAAAGTACCCAATCATGACTGCCCCACCTGTTACGCTTGCTATTTTTGGACTCATACAGATTGTTGTTACTTTACTTTGCTTGGCAGACGCTTTTATCCAAAGCGACTTACAAGGAGCTAGCGCTGGGCTCAGAGACACACCTGGTAGGGGATGGATTAGGAGTCAGACGGGGTTCGAACCCACAACCTTCTGCATCCCAGTCTGACGCCTAACCCATTGAGCTACCAGGCCGCCCAAGAGCTACTTGAATATCTTCCAAACTGTGAAGACAGCAGCTGTATCTGTATGTGTGAAGCCGCCCACTAACCTTTGGATCTCTGTGAAGCCGAATAAGTCTCCTCAGCTCCTTTACCTCCTCCGCTACACAGCAGCTTTTATCACCGTCCGTCCCTGCACCCTCTGCCTTCTGCTGCCAGCTGGGAAATGTTAGAGTGTAGGTGCCGAGGTTTCCGTGATGCTGGAACACTCTGTCTTCCTGGTAACAGTGCAGCTGCTCCTTTGGCTCCAGCTGGACACCTGAGGACGTCTCATACCTGCAATGACACAAAGTAATAAGTCAAAAATAAAAAAAACTGCATGTGTGCCCTCGTCTTTCAGTCATGTTAAGAAAAGATTCAGACACTATGCAATCAAAGACTTTCAAAGCATTACGTCCAGGCCTCTCACCTGTCCAGAGTCACAAGCAGAAAATCCGACCGTGTCTCAACAAAAACAAGTGTACATCACCACATAATCCACCTCTGTGTGGTGGAAGACATCACAGTACTCATCCAGGAGCCACGCCCTCCCCAAATCCACCCACACCCTAAACTGCCGACACTCACTGAAACTCACTGAACTCTGAATGCCTCCCACACATCAACTGCACCAGCCAGAGACGTGTTTACAAAAAGGTTCCGGCACACTCCTTTATCCTGAGCATGGCATGTCTCACACACACACACACACGCGCACACAGGTACTGAGGTAAAAACAGCCACAGTGAAGCAGGTCAGATGGACACACACACACACACACACACTCTGAAACACTGTGTGCTGTAAACCAGTTTGACTTGATAATGACAATATTAATACTTTCAGGTTTCTGTTAGACTGTCCTGTCATCTCAGCCCTATAATTGATTACACAGAAAACTTTTTTTGGCACCAGTGAACTGTTGACTCAGTGCAGTGGCACACAGCAGACAGGTTTTCAGTTCGTGGCCCAGACAGCACGTTTGCTTTGTAGTAGGAAACCAGTAAGTGAGGCTCAGGTGTGGCTTTGGGACTGGATCAGATGGAGGAGATCACAGTGTGCCATTCTTATCTGGTGGAATCACCTAGTTGTGCTTAAGGACAAGTGCAGCACAAGTGTTTAACACAGGAAACATTCAAACTGTGTGTCACCGCTATATTACGCCAACACCCCCAGTGTACCGATTCTTGGAGGAGGAGGACTGTGCACTGACAGCACCAACAGCGGAGATGAAAACACGCCGAGGAGCTGGATGAAAGCGGAGATTGTTTTTACCAGTGCTGGTGTATTTTTAATGTTTCCCTCTCACAGGCTGGAAGGCAGAGAGAGGACTCGGCGTGAGACACAATATCAGCTACTCACGCAGGTTTTCAGGGCAAAATACCGGTCACACTAAAAACTAACTGTAGGAGCCGCAGCAGGTTTCCCTGTTGGTGTTTCTGACCGTTTACTGCCCCCAGTTATTGCTCTGTTCATCTGCACTCATATTCCTTACATTTCCATGCACCCCTCCTCTGCATGGGACTGACCCAGCTGCTCTGATGTCATAAGTATGAGCCAAAAAAGGAAGGTGAAGGGAGGGAGAGGAGAGTAGGAACAGCAAGTGGGTGTAATCATTTCTGTCTGTGAGGAGACAGAAATGATTATGGGACTACTACACAGCGCACTTTGTCCTGGCTCTCAGCTTCACAGCACTTTACATTCATGGTTTTTGTGAGATATACAGCCCTTTTTATCCACAGGGAAAGGGGGTGTGCACAAGTACAACAATTGCAATAGAGTTTCATTCATGCAGATTGCATCTTAAAGTGTGTCAGCTGTGCTCTGTCCTCTATAGGGAGCTTCAGATTATAACTAAGTAACCACGGTTTTCTTTCCGCTTTGTCCTTGTTTGTATGTTTACACAGTAAAACACCAGTGAAAAAAGAACAGGAAAGGTGGCTGCACAGCATTCAGGGCGACTTTCAAGTGGCATATGCATAAAGTCAAGTACAACTCAGCACATTTGATGTACAGGTTTACACAAGTGATAAGCTGCTGGAATGGAAAACAGCAGTGAGCGTGTGGAGAGCTGGAGATAAAGTCGTCCACAAAAACACTTTGTATAAAACTAGTTGGTTATTGGTTTCTTTGACATGGGACAAGCAGAGAAACATTATTATAAAGAAGTCAGTCTGCTTTAAAGAGAAAAAATACAGCACTACTGCTCCCACCTGTTTGGGTACGAAACTCATTTTTAGTTTGAACAGAGAGAGAACGTTGTGTGTACGGATCTATCCAGCCTAATGTAGACAGACTAGTGAGAGTCCCACAGAAATCCCCATAATGATTCATTTCACAGGACACACTCACGTCTACGGAGGGGCCACGGAAGAGAAAAACATTAGTGGGAATAAAAGAATGGAGGAGGGGGATGCAGGGATGCAGGAAAGTTGCAGGTTCGAAACCCGTCTGACTCCTAATCCATCCCCTGAGCCAGACACCCAGCGCTAGCTCCCTGTAAGTCGCTTTGGATAAAAGCGTCTGCCAAGCAAAGTAAAGTAAAGTGAAGTACTCATATTGAGATATTAGAAAAATATAAATATTCTTAACATACATTTTATAACATTGGCAAAGATTTACCTGTCAAATACGTGCAAGTATCATTTCAGATTAAACCTCAGAGATAATCCACCAGAGCGCAGAGAACATGTCAGATTGCATACAACTGTTTTTTTTTTATGCAAACTATTGATCAACATGATCAATAGTTTGCTGATTACCAGTACAGAGTTTGTTGTTTGCTTGATATAAAACGATGCTGACTGAAAGGACAAAATAACAAACACTTCTGTGATTAAAGTTTTGTTTTCCAGTTGAATACCATAAAATGAGCGACCATTATTAAATCAACTCATTATAGTATAGTAAACATATTGGTGAGGGACTCACCGTGTGAAGAGCTCCACCAGCTGCTCGTGTCCTTTGTCCTGTGCCACACATGCTGGAGTTTGTCCCTGAGCATTAGTTGCCCTCAGAGCCTCTCTGGCTCCTGGTTGCTGCAGTAGGAATGACGCCACCGTCCTCAGTCCACAACTGGCTGACAAGTGAAGCAGGCTGGACAGCTGCGTGCCCTGGGACACAGCTGGAGAGGAAGGGAAGAAGAGAGAGGGTGAGGGGCAGACTCAGCTGATAAGAAATGTGAAGAAACATAAATATACCGACTCAACAGTTTAGTGAGAAATAAAAGTGATAATAGTCTTTTTTTTTTAAGCTGTGTACGGCTAATCAGGGGCCATGTTTCAAACACAAAATAAAAAATCCATTAATAACATTACTTTTACACGTGAATTTAGGCATTCAAAGCCCAAATGTTCCTGTTTTTCCTCGTCTCTAGGTCACCAGCCTAGATGCGGTCTGATTTCAGGTGAATGATGTTGAAAGGACACAGGCCTGAGTAAACGTTATTCTGATCAAACATACACATTTTCTACAAATGATTAAAAAATCTTTCTGGGTTTGGTAGGAGAAAAGTTTCAGACCAACCATTATTTTTTTCTGTATTAAAAAAAACGCCAAATCTCTAACAGTAACTGTAGACATTAAACAGCAACTTGATTGTTTTTCTTAAAGATGTAAAGCCATCCTGGAGTCACCGTCACATTAGGTTATGTGTTTCTTTATCACAGTCAATATGAGCACTGTGGTTTGTGTTTAACTGCTCCACAGACTGAAACCGCTATCACTTTCTCTAAGGTCACCGAGGTCCGTTCACGCTTCACTGGCTTGTGCTCGCAAATGTTGCACTGACACAGCTATAGAGATAAATATGCAAACTAGAGGGTAAATATGCAATGAAGGAACTGTTTGATAAGGTTTCAAACCAGCTCTCAGTACTGTAATGTAGTGGTCCATTGGAGTGTGTGTTAAGTTAAGTTTGTATTCCACTTGCAAGTGGGAAGCTAGTACAGCCTGCTCCCTGCTAATAGAGAGAAACATGGTGAACCTTAAAGTAAAAGCATGCCCACTCACCGCTGCAGCTGTCAAGCAGCGTGGAGACGTTTGACCAGGATTCCTTGTATGTGTGTGTTTGGCTGTGGTGGGGCAGGCTGAGGTGTTTCAGGGCCAGGGCGAGGCTCTGATCCAACTTCTCACACTCTTTCAGTGGAATCTGACACACAGACATAAAAAAAAATAAAAAATCACCTGACGTGACAGTTCTGACCTAAACAAAGGTTTTACATTTAAGCAAAGTCAGCAAACACGTAAACGTGTCTGACTTACCTTGTCATCGTCGAACAGTAACGCCTCCTCTGGAGCCGTGTTGTCCAGCAGGAAGTTAGCCATGTCAAGAGCCAAGTCCTACACACAACACACAGCGACGTCATTATGTTCTTTTCTCTAGGTCACACTGACGTTGTGGTATCACGTTTGAGGTTTGACAGCAGAACAGACACATGAACGGCACATTTACAGTGTCAGTGCCCTCTGGTGGACAATGTCTGTAGCACAGCCACTGCAAATGACCTCCAACGTCTAACCTTATGTTAAAAGAAAGAAAAACACACCCACTTCATAGAAACAGAGCACGAGCCAGAGAGAGGCTGCAAAACAAGCCCGAACACTTCACACAATCAGGTGTGATGTTTTTATGCTACTCTTAAAAGTCATGGTTGACTGTGAGTTTAAAGAGGCACCAAAGAGTTAAGCTGGTGGAGTGTGATCTTTCTAACAAAAGTCCTATTGAACAAAACTGCTTTTTCTACTCAAATGCAATTGAACTTTAAAGGTTGTGCTGAGCCATATCCCGGGGCCCCTCCCTAATCATGACACTGATGTGACCTAAGAGCTGTGGTCATTTCTTCAGAGCTTTTTAGCTTTTCTAACATTCCTGTCTATGTCTGGCTGTCGTCGTCAGAAAGCTTGAATCAATCAATCTCCTTCACCTGCCAGCTGTGCCCAGAAACGCTGTGGTCCAACAGTTCGAACCTTTATAGCAGCAGCGGGACGGTGCCGTTACCTGAACAAAGCAGAAGTTCTCCTGTGAGCGCATGTCCACTGGTCCACCAGGCCGAGCCAAACACAGGGTGACCGAGACCTGCTCACACACATTATGGGCTACACAGACACAGACGGAGAGAGGGAAAACACTGTTGAAATCAAAAAAATGTCCCGGTAGGACACGTCTCTGCTGCATGGACGATGTCCATTATCATCATCTCTAAGATATTCCGCTTTCTTCTGCATAAGAAATATGCACCTGATTGAGGATTGAAGAGCAACATCAGCTACATCCACTGTGTGTTATTAAGTTTAGTTGTCTGAGCCTTTACAGCAATCCATGATGGGTCTCTTGAGGCCCAGTTTGTATTCCACTTGCAAGTGGGAAGCTAGTACAGCCTGCTGCATGGTGGACTCCATCCCTTCACATATGAGCTGTTGTGCAACACAACCAGAGGTGTGGAGTTCTCTTAGGAGTTTAAGCTAACTGGAACCACCCATTGAACTCAGTCCAACATACGCACAAGTGAATCAGCGATGCACCAACATGCATTAAGAAAAAAATAATACTGTGAGTGGATGGTACAGAGACGTTATGTTTGCTGGACGTTTATTAAATTCATGAAAAACTTTCATCACATAACTGCTGAATAAATGTGAGAAGTCGGGAGGACAAATATCATAATCCTGTTGGTTTAATCAGATGACTGTTCGTTCATCATTTATCAAGGATATCGTTTTATTATCATTTCCACTACATTACACACTGAAAATGACCTATTTTTATATATTGTAAATATTAGTATTTGTGCTGGTGTGAATCCGTTCTGGTCATGATTCTTCCTTCTTTGCTGCCATGACATGGCAGATAATTTTCTTCAGGGATTAATAAAGTTATTAAATCTTGAATAGCACTGAACTGTGGGGTGGAGTCACTGGAATCAAGAAAGCCCATGACTATAGTGAGAACCTCATTCAAAGATTCCTACCTGAAACCCCAGAATGCCGTGTAACTCACCTGGGCTATTAAAAAAAGTTCTAAAATATTCTGTTTTATTTAGGAGCTGAGCATCATGGTTCAGAGCAGACAAGTCCAGTAGAAATTGAGGGGAGGTAGAGGGACCTGACATGTCTGAAATAACTGCAGGAGGGGGAGGACTGCAGACGAGTACAGACAACAGAGGCTACAACGGGGACTTTACGTTAGAGAGTTTTCTGATGATGATAATGATGAAGCACCTAAAAACACATTATATTGCTTTAAAAAAAAGCACCAAGCTGAACTGACTCTTTGTGGGTGTGTGTGTGTGTGTGTGTGTCGTACCTGGACACGTGGCTTGCAGTGTGATGTGGTCCACTCGCAGGGTGCTGCTCACATGTCTCTGGGTAGAGCCTGAGAATAGGAGATAAAATTCCACCTCTTCTCCCGCTGCGCGACACACGTCGTTGTCGTCGAGCTGGACAGTCAGTACACATTCTCCCTAAGGAGGAGGAGACACAGATTCCCATTAGAACATGCAGACAGACACACACCAAAGGAAAGAACGTGCAACATTGATGCTACCGGCAGCGTGTAGCATGTTTGCTAGCAGACCTGGGACACCTGGAGGTGTGTCAAGGTGAATCACAGTGGATGGCGAGCAGGTGTTAACGGGACTAAGGGGGGTGATGCAACGTGGGGGTGAGGTTGAGGGGTTTGCCGACACCAACAAATGTTATATTGGGGGACTCAAAGGTTGAAAACCACTGCTCTAGAGAACTTATTAATTCCATGTCACAACTACAAAGATTAAATTTCCAGTTTAAATAAAGTTTTGATCTCATGTATTTTTAAGAAGAAGAAGAAGGAGAAGAAGAATCCACTTTCTTTTCATTGATACATTTTTACATGTTACAACGAAATTGGTCCTCTGCATTTGACCCATCACCCCTTGGGGGGAGCAGTGAGCAGCCACATGGCGCTCGGGGAGTTAGCGCTGGGTGTCTCGCTCAGGGACACACCTGGTACGGGGGGTGGGCTGGGGGCCTCAGCTGGGAATCGAACCCGGGTCTGCTGCTTTCCCAGCCCTCTGCCTTAACCACTCCGCCTGTAAACTGTAAAATGAATATCCAGACTTTTGCTTCTCCGGGTAACTTGTCTTTAATATCTTTTTAGTTAGTCCATGTTTCTCCGGAAGGAGGAAAGTACAGATGTCACTAAAGAATTGTGAATGTGATTAACTTCTAAGAGGACAAAGAAAAGACAACTTAAGAACAGTATAGGGTCCCTCTGGGACAAACAGTCTCCAGGCGCTATAGTGTGTTTGCACTGATGCATGGAAACATAACACACACGCACCCAGACACACACACACTTCATGCTGTGAACATGCGGTTAACATGCCACACCCACACCCACAGGCTAACAATAGCACACAGGAATGTTTCAGATCACTCTCACTCATGGAACAACACACACACACACACAGACACACACTGAACTGAGCTTGGTCAGAGTGATACATACTGACATACTGTTCCAGTTTATGAGTAAGGAAACAATGAGGCTTAGCTGCCATGCTTGTTATTCAGCTATGGTGCTCTGCAAGTGGAGACAAGGAAACCGCTGGTGCAGAGTAGGATCACAACCTTCTGGCTAAAGTATAAATCACCCCCCCCATCCCAATCAAGCACAGTCGGATTTGGGTTGATTTTACAATTAAGTGAGTCCATCCTAATCAGACCTTTCTCTCTCTCTCTCTCTCTCTTTGTGTAGGTCTCTCACACTAAGCTTCTCTATCAACACATGAAAACTAGGAGAAGAAGAACAATTTTAAACTAACTGTCCATGATTACATGCATTTAACACAAATGTGTGTGATTTTAGTGTCATGCCAACACTGCGCATGTGTGAGTGCATGTTTACCGTGACCCACTGTGAATTACTGGTTGGAAGAAACCAATAAACATACAGTGGCCTGGTAGCTCAATGGATTAAGTGTCAGACTGGAGTGCAGAAGGTTGTGGGTTCAAACCCCGTCTTACTCCTAGTCCATCCTCTACCAGGTGTGTCCCTGAGCCAGACACCCAGCGCTAGCTCCTTGTAAGTCGCTTTGGATA
>JAUMHF010000023.1:652024-705192 GCA_032359275.1 Microctenopoma steveboyesi | reverse complement strand
CCAGACACCCAGCGCTAGCTCCTTGTAAGTCGCTTTGGATAAAAGTGTCTGCCAAGCAAAGTAAAGTAAAGTAAAGTGTCTGTTTTGCTGAGCTGAGACTCAGCAAAATGCACAAAACCCTGGCAGGACATCAAAGGACCCACCAAAGGAAACTTAATGACAACATGCCTCAAAGACTGTTAATGGTTTGAAGGAGACAGACAGAGGAGCAGGTGCAGTGAGTCGTTCATGTGGAGCAAATAGAACGAGCTTGGTAAATCGAACAAGCTACTTGACAGCAGCAAGTTTAATCACTGTAGGGGATATTTGGATACTGTAGATTAATATATAGAAACATCTGCAGGTATCCTCAGCCTTGCAGATGTATGATTTCTAGTTAGACCTTCCAAACCTGCCCAGTATTCCATCTGCTGCGTGTTTTTGTCCTTATGTTCCTCCTTCCACTACCCTAACCAGTCGAGGCAGAGGGCGGCCCACCCTGAACCCGGTGCTGCTGGAGTTTTTCTTCCCCACCGACTGTTTATTCTCACCATTCGTAGATCATCATTGTTTCAGCAGTAACACAACAGAGTGGCTGTGACAGCTGAATGCTGAAGGCAGAGGTAATCTGCCCTAACACTTTTGGTTGTTTGGTTATGATGATGGCTGCATCTTTATGCGTTAGCTCAGACGCTACCTTCCCTCATAACTGCTGGTATTTGTCCGTTTCTTAGCGACACTGAGCAGACATCTGAACTTCCAGTTCCTTAACTCATACATCAAATTGTTTTGACATGGGAGTAAAGGCTCAGCCCTGGGTGTTTCCATGTGCAGGAGGAGAGTGACACAGTTGGAGCTCCTCCAGCAGTCTACAGCCAACACCACTGTGTCCTCTCTGAGGCTTTTTGTTTAGTAACAGCACTGTTACAAGCACTGCTCTGCGCACCATAGCCAGTTTCAGGCATAAATACACTTAATATTCATTTTCTGTCTTCCTTCCCTGCACAATGGGATCACCTAAACCGAACGTCACAGAGATAACATTCACACTGCAGAATTTGACAGTGACACTGCATGACAACAATCATTACTCACATAGAGCGGAGCCTGCTGGGGATTCAGTTTCATGGCGCTGGACTCTGGAAGGAAACACACAGACCGACACGTGAGCATTAATTCTGCAAGAGAACATATTTTACAAATAGCACCCCATCAAGTGGATGTTAAAGTAACGCAACAAATTACTGACTTTGAAAACATCGTGCATTTATTAACCTTTCTTCAAATGAACTTTAAGCAGTCTGGAAGCTGCGTGTGTGCTGTGCTCTATCTAGTAAGATATTCATCTGCCATTGGGCTTGGTGGCAGATGCTCAGATGTCCACACAGACTGTAAAGATGAAAACAAGTGGAAAAACAAGAAAAGGGGTTTAGTATCCTCTTCTTCTTCCTCTTTTCAGTTGGCAAACGACCAAACATCCCACCAACATCCGGCTCCCTGGCTGCGTGCTACACATGCTCCATCATCAGCCTCGGTGTTTCAGTGCAGCTGCATTTTCCTGACAGTTCTTCTCATTTGCATCATCACACAGCGCAGCAAGGAGAACATCACGGCGTACAAAGGTGAATGCAGAGGTCCTCTTAACTATGATGTGATCCAGCCTCGACTATGACCGAGCAGTTTACATCCTCAGCTTAAAACATCAAGGCAGGGGACTATCCACACTGTGCACGTGCCAGAGAAATAAACCAGATGCTTGTTTCATGCATCAGTGGTTTGTAGTTTATTACAATATCTTTGAAACCAAAGATTGTTCTTATGCTGTTGCTACTGTTCAGGGGGTGCATGGCGTGCATGCCTAACTGCAAGGGTGGAGACATACCGAGCTGGTGCCAAAAAACGAGAGGAGACTGTTGTGTCACCTCAAAACATCTTCCTCTGAGCCGAATAACAGCACTTGAACAGAGCACAAAGAATACAGCTAATGAATAACTAGCATCCGTTTACAGATACAAGGTGTCGACAGTGAGAGAACTGTGACTTGGAGAACTTTTTCCGTAAGACAATGATGCTACGCATACAGGACAAGTCAGAGTCCTGATGAGGATTTGTGGCTGGATGCTCAATGCTATGACTGCAGCCAAAGGGGCAACTACTTAACAGTGACACAATGACTTATTTTCACTGCCTTTTCACTTTGCTTTCTCGCTTAATAGGTACTGTATATGTCTGTTCGTATTTAGGATAGTGCACAACATGTCTTATGCATGTACTCAGCAGAGGCACAGTGTGACCTTGCGTCTTGTCTTTTGTTCCAATTACGTGTCAAGTCACAGAACAGGGGTCACCACTAGCTCATCTAGATGCACTGATGTGGTTGGTCCATTCATAGTTGAGAAACAGGAAGTCAGTGAAGATGAAAACAGAGGAGGCTTACAAGGCCAGACAGGCAGGAAGACAGCCATCATGTTATAACAGTGACTAACTGTGTTTGACAATTGTCATTTTACTTCACACACACGCACACAAAACAACCAAAACCAGTGTCTGCACCACTCTCTCCAAATCTAAGGAGACACCTTTCGTTTTAAAATTTCATATCGCAGCTTTTGAATTGAGACTTAACCAGGGCCGTTTCTGGGTCTGTGGGGGCCCTATGCAAGATTATTTTGGGGCCCCTGTTTTGAATCGATATAACGAATTTAAACCCTTCAATTATCTGTAGCAATTCATCATAGTAGGTTCTCAAACCTGAAATTAAAAACATGACTCACGATTCAAACAAGATTTAAATTGGATCCAGTGTTTCTAGTTTTTTGTTTTAGGAGATTCGACAATTTGGTTTATTACATAATGAACATATTGATGTAAAGAGCAGAAGCAGCAAAGGTGTCTTACAAAAGCAGTTTTAAAACAAAGTTAATGTAATTGGGACAATTTAAGTTTCAAAACGTGAATGAAGAAACCCAGGAATAATGAAATAAAAAAAAACAAACTTGTACCTGCCTGTTCGCCCACATGCTAGCGCAACAACTTACCAGTTAAGCTAACAAAGACATACCAGAGTGACAAAGATGTCTGGTTAGGAGCAAACCAAAGTTAATACTCGTGCAATTGTTCCTGCGATACATGAAAAATGTTCAACAGTTTACAAAAGTTTCTGTCAACATGACAGAGCAAACATAATCTGAGAGATATTTGAATTACATGTAATTCTAATAACATAAGCGTTAGCTTGGGGGCCCCCTAGTGGCCACGGGGCCCTATGCCTCCGTTTAGCCCGCATAGCGCAAAGAAACGGTACTGGACTTAACCCATGATGCAGGTAAACAAAGAGCATTAAGTGCGAGGATTTACGATGACTCAAATTTACAGCTTTAGATCCTCTTGTCCTTCTGTCTGTCTGGCTGGCTGGAGGGATAATACCCTCCTTGAAATGCACGCGTGTGTGTGGGTGCCTACTAATTAGCTCACCCACCCTCTCACCACACAGCAGGGGATCGATTTGAGAACCGTTTTCAAAGTCCTGTTCCACTGTGGCTGCCCACACAGTGTGAAATGAATTAACAATAAAGGCACCAACATGCAGACAAGTGAATGAAATAAATGTGTGGTATTATTATGAGTGTAGCTGCTGGGTCTCTCTCCCACATACACTGGTGGACAAACAGTTGCACCTATTCACCTACGTATTGGTGTTGAACAAACCAGTCCAACAAGAACCAATCCTGGATCTTATAAAAAGGTCAGCAGCACCATCTCAAATGTTACAGTCTTAACTGGGTAATGCTTAACTGTCCTAACTTTAAACCAACCAAACTCCGCCCTGCTACAGCAAGCCGCTGGAACCACTACCTCAAATGGGCAGCGCACAGGCCAGGCCATGCAAGTGGAAGCCCATCAGAATGTGTGACAGCCAGAGTCTGATGATAACAGGCAGCCTACTTAAGATGGCGGTGTCCACAACTTGGGAGACAGAAGCTCAAGATAGCCTGAAGAGACGAGCTGCAAGGAGCAGGAGGAGGTGAATTTGTTTGGTTTTGTCACGTCACTGGTGGTTCCTTCTGAGCGGGGTTCCACCACAGCAGCAGCAGCAGCAGCAGGCCGTGTCTAATATCCTTGGAGAGCATGGTGGCTTGGTAGTTTAATGGTTAAGAAGAAGAAGAAGAAGAATAGGAATCCACCCTATTACTATGGGCTTTATTACTAATATGTCTATTTGGGTCTACAAAACCTCAGACATGTTATCTAGTCATATTTGGACAACATGGCACTGACCAAAGATACTACTGTGAGGAATCTGGGAGTTATCTTTGACCAGAAACAGACCAGCCTTCTTCCACCTGAGGAACATTTCTGAAATGAGAAACATCCCGTCTCAAAGTGATTTGGATAATAGTGTTATAGTGTCCTGCTGGGACAGTTTCCAGTGGTGGCCCGCCAATAGGGTGCACTGGGGTGCCACCCCACCAGTCTCACAGGAAGAGGAGGAAAAAAAAGATGGGCATTGCATGAAAGTAATTTTGGAAAAACATGTATGGAAAAATGTAAATAAATGACCTATATATTATACAGACCATGAGTTCTGTGTATAATCTGCATTCAAGTGTGGTTTAAAAATTTTCTCTCTCATTTACAGAGACAGAAAATTTCTTGAAAGACTGTCAGGAACCAGCTATACAATTTCACTCACACATATTATATTCTGATAAACACGCGACAAATGTGTGTTAATAATTAAAACCCTTCTGTTTGATGTAAAGTGTAGTTTGATGTAAAGTGTAGTTTGATAGTGGAATCAAAGTTCGCCCTCTCTCTTCCTCTCTTCACAGAGAGGAAGAGAGAGAGCGAGAGAGCTGCTGGTGTTGGGAGAGAATTGTGTTATTCAAAGTTAAGTTGCTGTGTTGATGAATAAAGAGTTTTTGGAGTGAAGACTCCTACAGTTTATTGTCCTCCCCACAAGTTTTATCGACCAGTGAACTACATTATGTTGCGTTTAATGCTGCTGAATATTAGTGAACTTGCTAATTAATTACGTAGCTCTATTAACATTTAAGTGACTGTGATTGTCCAGCTAGCATCTTATTTAAGACATTAATCTGTTTATTTAAGTCATGTGTGCGTTGTTAATGTTTATTTTATGGAGGATTCTGTGAGAAAACCTGCAATACATTCTGTGGCGCGTCTGAGCTCGTGTAAAGCTTATAGTTAGAGTTAGTTATGCTGCTGAGGGGCCTCCCTGATACACTGAGCTCCTCTCCTCTCTCCAGTCATATGCCACCATAGACTTTTCTGCAGGTATTATGAGAGCTGAATGTTTTCATGCTGCCTGTTGTTGTTCTCTTGTTGCCCTTCCACTCTCACCACTCGCATTAGGCAGATAGACACCCACCTTGCACATAGTGCTGCTCAATTGAGACGGTTTTATTTTCCTTAATATCCTGTAAGGTTTTTCAAACGCACACAGAAAAGTTCTTTGAGATTAGATGATGAGATGAATTGAATTGATGGTACCTCACAAAGTATCGGAAGTACATGTTCTTATAGTTCAGCATACATATTGTCAACTCTTGCACAGCCATACTAGTGCATGTAAAAGTGCATGCATACACACTAGGTTGTGGTGAGAGGGGCAGAGAAGGGACTGTGTTTCCACAACTTGTTGTAATTATGTGTTATACAACCGAGTGCTGACTCTGGCTGTTCTTTTACAGCGAGAGGCTACAGACTAACTCAGCTGGCCAGAAGTTAGGTCTGGTATGGAAGGAATGAGCCTGAGAAGGGGAAGGAGACAGAAAGAGAAAGCGAGGGAGAGAGACAGAGCAGAGGAAACAGCAGCTGCTAATCCAAACCAACCTCAGCTGGTGCACAACAGCGATTCTGCGCGGCTGCACGCAGAGCTCACTTCCACTGGCTGCACACGAGAAGTGGCAGCAGGCTCTGCTCTTATCACAACAAGCTACTGCAGCTTCAACTGCTGCCACTCCACAGTAAAGCGCCGTCTGCATCCGTGAATCACAAGTTCTGAAACATTCCTGTGACAAATCGTTGCAGCGTTTGTGCCTCTGTGCTGGAAACAGCCAGCGTCAAAAGACCTATGTTTTCAGGTTGGTGATATTTAAGAAACACAAACAAATGTGCCAAATTGGACTCAATGATGAAATGATTAGGAGCAACTCAGTTCACGCATCAAGGACACAATATTTCATTTTTAACACATAACATAACATACACTATTCACTCAAATATAATTAGGAAGCTCTTCTCCCTGTTGATTTTGCTGCAGGTCAGAGTTCCCATCCTGTTTTGTATTGCACGTGTGAACTAAGTCTAGGTCTGGGTACAACAGTTATAGTTTAAACAGAGGTAAATGTGCCTGCATAGCGCGAGTACCTTGGAGTGTAAAAGTAAAGTAATATTAGCCTCAAGACAGCAATCAAACCACATACTGCTGCCATCATGGTAACAGGGACCAAAAAGGCTCCACTTCTCAGATCAGTACACTGGTTTGCAGCCTCAGAGAATCAACTAAAAATATTGTTTTGCCCATAAATTATCAAATGATCCAACTCCTAGATACATATGAAATCTCCTGATTCAGTATGAGCCCTGTGGACGTCTCTGGTCAGCTGGTTCTGGATTACCAGTTGACCCAATCACGATAAAGCTGCCTTTGGCCTCTGTGCTGTTTAAATATGGAAGAAAATGCCAGAAGAGCTCAGACTGAGACAGTGCTCACTACTTTAAAGCCTAAACTAAAGGTCTGTTTGTCTTTTTTTTGAAGCACTTTGGGTTCATTTAGCCTCAAACAGAAATTTCTGATTTCTGATCAGTCTGATCTGAGAGCAGGAGTTTTACCATTTACTGCTGGACTGAAAACAATTGCTGAACGACCACTGGTTTAAATTAGGTTTAACGTTTCAAATAAAAAACTATAACAAATCAGAAAAGTTTCAGTAACATGTTAGACAATCTATACCATTTACCCCCTGCTGAGAGAAAGACTGTGTCAGGTAATTACTGCTACATGCGTAATTACACACATACACATCCCAAATTCCACAGGGATGCGATTAGTGGCATCCCTGTAGGATATGACTCATCAGATCTCCCAGCAGCCCTGTTGGGCCATGTAATTATCACAGAGATTAAAGATAGCTGCTGCTGACAGGGCCGGCTCTTCTCCTTAACAAAAACATCCAGGAGGAGATAAACTCGCATTCAGCAAAAGGGACTCAGCAGCCCTAACATGGTCAGACATTAGGAAAAAAGATCTTTTATTTACTTAGTTACGCACTTTGCTAACGTCATGGAACAGACGCTTCTGTCACACAACGTGCTTTTATTCAGCATAATGAATGAAACATGAGCAGAAAGCTGGGATTCACGTTTTGCCATCTAATAATTATCATACCTCTTTTTTGCACTGTGGATTTTCTGAATGTGCTCAGATTCAGTAGAATTTCATTTCTCTGTCTGAGACTGTAATATCTATGGGCTGGTTTGTGGTCTGTCTGAACAGAGATGGGCACTCAAGTCTATAATGGACTAGAAAGTTGACTCAAACTAGTGAATCATGAGCCTTTTCAGGTTTTTGCAGCTCTGAACATTTCTGTAGTGTCTTACAATCCTCATTTAGAGGCAGAATATTAACTTCCTACACGTTTCTATCCAAGCCTGACACCCATCATCTCCTGACCACTAGACGAAGCATATACTTGAGTGCTACAGTCGTATATTAGACACCTTTTCTGGGGAAATTGGTTTGGTTCAGGCATACTCCCCTAGTGCTGCATACTGGCACATAACACCTACATATTACTGCTGCTATATGGACACAAACTGCACACAACTCAGCACACTGCACTGATACACACACACACACACACACTCACACATACTGTCTTGTCTTTATGTCGTTATAATTTGTCTGTAATTTGTCTTGTTTACTAGTTTTCTCTCTTGTCCTGTGCTGGCTACAAGAAAAAGAAGAAGAAGAAGAAGAAGAAGAATCGACTTTATTGGTCATATTTACATGTTACAACGAAATGTATTCTCTGCATTTGACCCCTCCCCCCTTTGGGGGAGCAGTGAGCAGGCGGCGCTCACTGCTATATATATGTATATATATATACATACATATATATACATACATACATATACATATACATATATACACATACATATACATATACTTTAACACGTTGTCCTGCTAATTTAAAAAAATCTGTATACCCTAGTTTGCATATTTTTTTTAGCTCCCTTGCCTTATTTCAAAATTCAGTGACATTTCTCTGAATAATTCACTGACTTAAAGCTATAAATAAATGATTCCAACACTGGTTAGAATGATGATGAAACCCTTTCGGAAAGCATGTACTGATGAAAAAGTAGAAAGGGATATATATGAAATAACATAACAATAATATTATCTAACCTAAAAAAGGTTTGTCCCGTAAGAAGGCTCGTCCATATTTGAGCGGTGCATTATTAGTTTTAATCCGCTTTCTTTTTCCACAGTAGCCTCCTGCTGCTTCACATACCACACAGCAGGGGCCTGGGAATTTAGAATGGCTACTAGAGTGTTCCCCAAAATATCAAAAACTTGTTTTACTATCAAAAGACATTGAGGATGCAGACGGGCAAACACAGAAAATGTACAGCGATGTGAACAAAACAATTCATGCAGGTCTTACAAACCAACACCGAAGCAGACCAACAGTATGTTCTAAGGAATGACTTAGAGCTCAGAAGTCATGGTGGCACAGAGAGTATGACTTAGAAGTAAAACATCCAACACTGGTTGGCCTTCGCATACCACTGCCTCCTGCTCACACAGCAGTGACGGAGAGAAAAAGGACAAAGCACGTTGTGTCATTTTTGCCTTTTAAAGAACCTGAGAGATAGATGATAACAAGAGCCCAACAGACAACATGTTCTCAGTCTTTAATCCAAGAAAAAGGAAAAACATCTAAATGTCTGGCAGTCCCCGTCTTTCTGTTCGGAGCCTTCTATACAGGAAATGTACGGCGTCATTTCCACATCTCTGTTGCTCAAATTCCCAAATTTCCACACTCGATCGGAAACGGACAGAAAATTCAGCCTGTGACAAACTGTGTCAGCAGAGTTAAGACCAAACTATGTGGAAGCCGAGAAAACACTTCAGACGAGCTGAGAGTATTTTCCTTTCTGCTGCGACTACACACCCAGACAGGTGATCTCACTGGTTAGTTTTGCCCAAGATGCCTTGGTTGAACCAGTGTCAGATCACTTACAGTTAACAGTGCATTCAATTCAGTTCATCTTTATTTGTATAGCGCCAAATTATAACAAAGGTCATTTCAGGGCACTTCACATAGCAAGGTTTAGGACCGTGCAAAAAGTATATATATACAGAATAATGGAGAAAACCCACTTGAGCAAGCACTAGGCGGTGGAGATGAAAAACTCCTCACACGTGTTACTGCCAGTATCTGGCCTCAGGTGAATCTATATTCTGGATGAATGGCGTGTTGGGAAACGTAGTTTACATCCTCTGCTCCGACGGGGCTGGTGTTTTCTGATTTAGCCTCCATCGCCAGACACAGTGGCAACAATGACAGCAATGTGTTTTCATAAGGCCGTCGTGTCTTTGTCTCTCCCACTAGCTTACGTTGCGTAATGCGTTAAAGACACATTGCACAACATTAGGAAAGCAACATCTTGACATTCAGCTTTTTTCTCTATTCTGTAAAAAAAAGATTTCTCGACCTGATGCTTTGTGCAGTGGTCTCCACTAGGTAACGTCTGTTCTCACCTGGTAACTACTGGATCAAATACCACTTGACCTTTTGCTGCCGAGACACAGTCCACGGGTATTTAAATCACATTTAGATCAAGATCATTTCATTTTAACAATGACGCATTCAGCATTCCCATTCAATCCCTGTCAGATGTACAGTTCAGAGCAGACAGGAAATGAGGGGAGTGAGAGAAAGACGACGACATGACGGTGGACGTTTGCGTGTCCTAAACATCTGGGACAACAGAACAACCCTCTCGATTAAGCACTTTAACGTGGTTAAATATACAGCACATGGTCAAGTACAAAAGGAGACAAAGGTCATTTAGCCTGCTTACGATGAGTGAGCGAGGTCTCTGACTGTCTGCTGGACATGTCAGCTGGCTGTTTCCATGACAGTGCTGACCAAGCAGCTGAACTGCAGACAGAGAGAAAGGGAAACAGCTGGAGAGAAAATGAGTCTTTGATTGGCCTGAAATATCAGTGCAGACTGTATCTGGGTTTACAGTTGTTGTTCAGTCTCTCTGCTTTAGTGCCTGGAAACTGAAATTAAATATTGGACACACCAAGTGTCTTAGCTTTACTCTGTAAACTTTCCATACAGTGAAGATGCAACTTTAATTCTTTGACACTTGATTACTGAATGTCTTTGGGCAGCTGTGTGTCACTTCCATGTCTGACATGCCGCTCTACAAAACTGCAACTTTGCAGCAATGCAGCAACGCAGAAAGCAACACACGTGATGTGTTGGGCCAACTCACGTCGTGACCCATGTGGTTTCTCTTTTCGAGATTTCAGCCTCTCAACATCTATTAGCTTCAATGCCACAGTTTGTGGCACCACGAGAACTCAACGCAAGTAGAGAAGAAACTCAATGCAGTGGCACAGAAACCCCACCGCGACCTACAGCGACAGCGGTGCATAAACAGAAACACTCACACTAGCACAGATTCAACGTTCAAATATTCAATAGTTCAAATATAAAGGCAGAAAGAGCTGAAGGTGTCTGCAGTTAAGAGCTAGAGAAAAAGATCACTAGTGAAGATGTAAAGAGTTTCCTGTAGATTCTCTTTACATGGACAAATAAACATATGTCATAAATATCAGCTAAGACTGTCAGATTTATTCTTTTAGTTTAAATCTAGTGTGCTGTGGCCAAGAGCCCCACGAACAAAATGCTCCTCTCCTCCCTGCATTGGACCGTTTGTGTCTGTGCTGCCTCACAGACAAGGACCCGTTTCCGTTTCTAAACTTCCTGCTTTGTTTCCGCTTCAAGCAGCTGTCATTAAATTTTGTGTAATCATGCAGCGTCTCTTTTCACCCAATGTCGTAAAGGCTATAAAGCTTTGAAAGGGCTGCGTTCATTTCCAGCATTCCATTGGTCTTCATCACTTCCTCGCGTATCTTCACAGTGTTTGTTTTTTAAACATTTTCACCCAAATAGAAGACTAAAAAAAGATTTTACAAGAGAACAGACCGTTTGATTTCAAACTGATGTTCCTGGGGAAAATGTTAGAGTAGATATACATTTAGAAACGTGTTTTGCTCAAATTCTGACTGGAATTTGGCCGGTGACCCAAATATTTCACATGGTGCTGCTAAAGAAAAGCAGGCACAAGCTAAACAACATCTGTATAATCTGTGAGCCAGGTCTCTCCATATGGGCACAGCCCCTCCTCACCCCATGATGTCAGTGCTGAAGTTATTAGAAGTCATTTTTATATGGTTGTCAAGTTGTTAGAATATTATTTCCGCACGAAAAGTGGATGTTTGTTCATCACCTCGTCTGACATTTTGGGAGGTGGCGCGACCCCATGGGCGTGTGCCCGTCGAGAAGAGCCTACAGTACTGCAACTACCTGAATCCACTGTGAAATATTTACTGTGCAACAAAGATTACATGAGTCACAAATAGGTTCTTGCAGAACACTCTGCCTCCGTTCGGAGACCTAATCTCAGTGTGGGAGAGATGCAGATCAATTTCATCACGCTGTGTTTGTACTGTTATTTGATTTGTAGGTGTGTATAATCAGGCAGATTTTGAGTGGTGGCCCGTCGAACCTCTGTTGAAGTGTCCAAATAATTACAGGAGACACCACGACCATAAGAGATTGCTTCATATCTGATCCTATGTGAGGTGATTTACTTGTTACACCACAGTGTAAGCTGCAGGGAGCTGTTGTCAGGTTTGCAGTCAGCACGGCCATTGTTTCATCAGGGTGAAGACAGATTACACAGCTCGAAGCAAGAAACATCATGACTCACACACACAGTGAGGGAGCAGGTCACCAGGTCCACTCAGGTCAATCTGTTTGTCTTTACAGTTTGGTGTTGGAGGCTGCCGTTGAACTGCACTGTGACATTTTCCACCCTCGCTGGTAAAAACGGGGTGGACGAAATAACAGAAGCACCTCTGACCTACTTATTATGACTGATGTGTGCATCGCAGCCGGTCATGACGCTGCCGTGTATGTTAGCTTATCTGGCTAAAATCACAGCTGCATGCGACCACAAGCACACGCGAACTTCCTGTCTTCGGACAAAAAAAAAAAAAAAGTCACGAAACGTCGTTTCTTTAAGACACATAGTGTGGACCACACCAAGCTGTCGTTAGGTCACAACACCGGAGTAAAAATAGATTTTTCTTCCCTGCCTGAGGTCCGTTGTTTGAAGCTGCGGCGCTGTAACACGCAGCAGCAAAAAAACAAAAAAAACAACCAAAAGCTCGCATGAACGACAAAAGCGCCTTATGAAAACAGTAAAAACAAAGCGCGTCGCTGTTGTTTGGGGAGACAAACACCGCGAATAGTTACAAAACACCAGTCTGGGGGCTTGGGGGAGCTCGTTGGACAGTTCGGCCACACTGACTTATCTCCTTACCTTGTAAATCAGCGGTGTTGACTTGAGGAAGCCGCAGCACTCCTTCTTTTCTGTTTCACACCAACGGCCGAGTACGCTGCGGGACGTCTCTGCACTAACTTTCCTCTTCTTCAAAATAACGAGAGCGAGCGACTGATGAATAATTCCATTTTCTCTCACAATTAAATCCTCCTACAAGTTAGACGCTGGTTGGGGGGACAGACACTGGCTTCATGCTGAGGAGCAGTCCTGGTGTCAAGAGGACTAAAAGGGAATATTGCCATTTCCGGGGATACCTTACAAGACAAATAGTGGCCCAACGACAAACTTGTCAGGCATACAGACACGGACCAACGCCAAACCATTCTACCTGCGCTTCATTTACAAGCATTACGTGGCAGCATTTTGGAGGCCACAAAGCGTAATCTTTTATCGCTAACGATCAGCTTTGCGCTTTTAATTTGAAGCACGATAACCCTGTTCCGGTGGGCCGATACACAGTTTGACTCTCACAAACTTATCTTTTAACGCCTGTTGTGAGATGTGAGTAGTAATATTAAAAAAAAACTTTATAAAAAAAGACATTAGTGTCAAAACTTTACAAAATGCGCTTTTTTGAGGAAGTTATGACCATAAACAAAATTTCAAAGGAAAAGCTGAGTTGTACACTACAATATTCAGTAGCTATTTATTAACCAATATCATTCCTACAAAGCCACAGTCAGTATTCTGTTCTCTATCTGGACCAGAACTTAGTGTAGGAAAGGATGACTGGTGGAACAAGTTGTTATTAAAGACATAATGCATGCCGTCAATGTGAGGATTTGTAATATCTATCTCTCTGATCTGTACGTTATGAACTTGTGAGGTTTTGAACCCGTCCCTCCAATCCAGTAATCTAACTTTGAGTCAAAGTGGAACCTTCAAAGGTCCATTTTATCAAATTATGATACTAAACTTACACTGTCCTCTGTTACTCACTTTTTCAGGGTCCTATCTTGTGCTTTTGTTTGACATCACTTGACACGAAAAGCATCTTTGGCTGTGTCACAAATGTTCAATAAAAATGTATAACAAAATACTGTTAGTGTTGATGTGGCGTCATGTCGGCTTTATGTTTAAGACCTCCTGCTTATGTGATACAGCAAAGCAAAGATGTGACAAACAGCCCAGTTTAACCTGTAGCCATTTTGCTTTTAGCTTCTCCTTTTTTGTTGTGTTGTTGTGCTGCCACCTGGTGGACAACACACACACACACTCACCTTTAAACAGAATTGGCTGCTCCATTTCCATTAATATATTAACTTTTGTAAAATGTGTTTCTATCTTAATGCAGGACAAGCATCTTTAGCTGAATGCAAGGTGGGAACCTCTCTATAGCCTTAAAGGTTGAAAAAGAAAAGCTAGTTAATTTTATTAAAAAATGATTAATATTGAATTTACTCATATATACAGAAACACAAGCTTTATTACTTTTACTTTGTTTAAGATACAGATTACAGTTAACCAGGACATAGACACATTCACAAGCTGCTGTCCCGAAGGTGTGGCTGCAGTGAAGAACAACAAACCGCCTGACAGGAGTCGCGTTGATTCATAACAGCATGTAGCGGGTGAGGCCTCCCCCTCGCAGCTCCCGCAGGCGCTGGCAGTGTCGCAGCATGTTCAAGATCCCCTGAAACCGCTTGTCCACCTTCGTCTTAGTAAATTCACGAATGTCCTCTTCCACCACAAAATACTGACCTGCAGGGCATTTTACCAAACACTGAAATCAGTTTCTAGTCACTCATCTGTCAACAACAAGAAACTCACTGACTAATCTGGACACGAGAACTAACACACTAACTATCCACACACATGATGACAAATTAATTTGTATATAACAGATTCCAGTCTTTGATTTTCACTTATGCTTCGAGCTTTATATGCAGCGATTCATCAAACTATCCCCTCAGTGAGAAACTGTACCTTTTGTATCCTTCGTCTCCTGCTCTTTAAAGCGCTGGTGAAGCTTGCGTGAATGATTGTTCAGAGTCTTCACTGACTGCTGCAGGATCTTGTACTTGGCTGCTACAGCTGTGTTAATAATCTCAACTGCAGCATTAAGCTGATCGTATGATACGCGTCCCTTCATGTACCTGGGAGGAACACAATGTTCACCGGGGCATCACATACACAGCAGAGGAAAAAAAAAGGCAGAGAGGAAGCGCAGAGAGGCAGCTAACCACGGTATAGAGGACAAGAAACGTCTGTACTCGTACAGCACATGTACTTACTGAGGGATGCCCTCAAACTCTGGTGTAGTGATGAAGTCCATCTCCCTGACACAGCTCTTCTTGGTCTTTTTAACATGCTGCAGCGGGGCGACCTCGACATCTGGCGCTGCCCTCTGCATCGCTACAGGTTCAGCTCCGCTGAAAGACGAGATGAGAGCAGGAGAAATCATTCAAAACAACTCGCTGAGTTTGTGTTGTTTAGAAGCAGCTAGGCAGAAATGCTCTGACAACAAACTCACCACCAGCTTAGTTAGTGTTTCTTGTTGCTCTCGTATGTACTGAGACACTTGATGGAGATTCACCTTGGTCTTATCAGAGAATAAAGATTGGAATTTCTGCAAATTACAATCTGCCTTTAGGTTTTTGGTGAAGCCACTGACTTCACTTTTGGAGTTTTTCTTCACAGCCCTCTCAGTGCTTCTGTTTTCGTTGCCTTTGCCAACCTGTAGCTAAGTGTATCAGTGGTTTCTTTCTTTTTGAGCACAGGTTAATGATTGTGCAGTGTCTGTGTTTTTCCCTCCCTCTTTTTTCAGACTAAACAAGACTTGCTTTTCTACAACAGAGAGCTCTGCGGTTTGCACGTTGACGGTTGTGTTTAGCAAAGCTAAAACATCAACAGTTGTACATCGCCTGTATCTCACGGAATTCAAAGGAAACAGAGTCAGTCATATATAAAATTAGAATGATCTCACAATGCTATGTAATCTACAGCGGATGTAAATACAATAACATCATCTCTTCATTCATCTTTTGATTTTAATACCAAACACAAATGTTCTGAAATGTTATCAGATGTTTGGACGGGCAGTCGTATACAGTGTATATATATATATATATATATATATATATATATATAGTATTCATTATATTAAACAATTTATAAAGTCTTCTGAATCTGAATACACAGACTTTACTTTGCAGAATAATTAGTTCTTGTGGTGCTAAGCTATCCATTTTCGCGTCATCTGCTAATTATGTTTTCCTAACAAGGAAAAGGAAAATCAGGTATTCTCACTTTGCTGGGCCTTTCTTTCTGGGCATGTGTGCAGGTATGTTGTCCTTAATGTGCTGGGCATCCTCTAGATTCTTCTGGAATAACACTTCCAGTTCCTGAAACACAAACAAACTACTTATGCTTGATCAGAACGTAGCTTTACAGAATATCAGTAACACAGGATTATGTGAATCACAAAGTAACACCAAGTAATGACAAAGGTAAATGTGGTATTCAAAGAAATGTCGACATTTAACTACTACTAATAAAATATTACAAGACCGTCTGAACACCGAGTCTCACTTTCTTGTGGAATTAGTCTGTGGCTGTGAGCTTCCCATCTGTCACAGTGCATCACGGAGCGAATGAGACGGATGGTCCAGGATGGTACTGAACTTATCCACCATCGGGTTTTCTGCCAGCCTCCAGATTGTCCAGCTCCAGTCCGACTACAGACTCTGCCCTTTTGATCAGCTTGTTCACTCTGTTGCTATTAACAACACTGATGCCACCCACTGTTTAGAGCTCGAAAGTAATTGGACAGATAAACTGAATTATTTAACACTTGGTTGTCAGAAATTTTGTTTTCTCCCTAATGACGCTCCTCGCTGCAGGCTCACGCTTGTTGTGAGGTCTCTCCGGCTCGGGTCTTGAGTTGGAATGCAGCTCAGTCAGATTCCACCTCTTCACCTTAAAAAGTACTTCTGTTGCTTTGTTAATTTGTGAAGGACTGTTGTTCCATTGCACTGCTGAACACTGTAAACCTGTTTTGCAGAGGAGGTGGTGCTTGGTCCGGTTTACGTCATGTTGATAAAGTTTGATTTTTATTTCACGAGGCTGCAGTATTTGGTTCCAGATCTCTCTACGATTTTTTGCATGTGTTTGTTAACTGCAACCATGCCTTTTTGTTTTTGGGTTATACCAGTCAAGCAGTGTTTTCTTGGGCAATTTTTGATTTGCAGCAGTTTTTGCTAACAGAAGTGTTGTTGATGCCTTTTTTCCAATTTTGGGGTCTGGGGCCTCTTGACAGTGTGATGAGCTACACATTGCACTGCTCAAATGCCTCACAACACAGATGAACACAGTGCACCAGAGCAGCAACTGACTAAATTAAAGGTTCTAATATGTGTCCTGCAGGCTGGCAGCAGGTTTGGTGGGACATTGAGAATGTGTGTCACAGTAAGGCTCAGTTTCTTTAACAAACTCTACTTTAACACTCCTAATAATCAACAGTTATTTAAATGCCAGAGTTCCGTAGTTTTACTAATGTCTGGGACACGTGCAGGGCATTTTTAGTCATTTATATATGGCACGTTGGCAACAAGTCAGTGTTTTAAAAGTTTGCCAAAGGAAAATGACAAGACACTCATAGCCATGGAGGAAAAAGGCTGTAGCCGATAATACACCCTGCATAACTAGCTTTACGTTGCTGTATCTCAGATGCCGTTTACCTTTAGATGCTTTAGTTGCTCTTTCTGCTGTCCAACACATTTTTCAAACTCCTCCAGGAGTCCTTCGAGCACAAAGAGCTCTCGTCCAAGTTTCTTAATCTTATTTTGAGGCAACTCTATCGGGCGGGAGGGAAAACACAACACAATATTTTAGCTTAACATAAAAACTGAACCGAAGTTCCTAGTGTTGTCTCACACAAACTAGCTACGCATCATACCAACAGCTGACAGGTCGACCATGCGCCATAGGGATGAGATCCTGTCTTGAAGGTGCTGGCTGATGTCCTCCAGTTCTTTCATCTTCCTAAATCAGAGACACACACACTTAATGTGAGACACAATTACACGAGACAATACTAGTACTGGTTAATCTATATATCTAGTAAGAGGAGATGTACACTGTTTTACCACAGACAGACCTTCTCTGTGTGTATAAGCCAGGTGACACCTGAGAGACACAATTACGGGATTAGAAAAACAAGTGTTTCTTTCCTCTGTACGAAAAGTACGTCTTTAAAGAACGCCGACACAGAAACCGAATACGAGAGTACAGGTTTTGAAATGATTCAGGCCTTCTTCATTATTAATTCGGAATAACCGCATTAATGTTTTTATACAGCAAAGTTAACACTGTGTTTGCGTTTGGTCGTTGTTTATGTTTTCTGGTTAAACGTTCTTGTGCATTAGACACACAAACAAATTAAAGTGTCTTCATATAAAAAGACCTGTACTTTGTGAGTGTGTATAACGTTAGTTATATAATAAAACGCCATACATCAGCTAAGTTTAAACTTGATAACCTAGCTAAGCTAACTTACAGCTTTTGCCCCCGAACGATCCCGGTTCAATTTGAAATGACGCGCATTACGAGTATGCGCATGCGCTGTCTTATTGTTGCCTTCACTCTCTGTAGGAAATGTCACAATTAAAGAACATGTGACTAAAATCGCCCTTCCAAAATATAAAAATTAAAATAAAAAATCGCATGCGGCTCTGTCATTGCTCTGCTGCAGTTTCCTGTGGCTTCGAAAAAATAAGGTGTTTATTTTATTTATAAATATTTATATAATTATTATTTGGGACATTAAGGAGAAATACAACATCAAAATGAAACGTGTTGTAATATTTTGTAGATCGAAATTTGCGTCCACATATTTGTTTTAAACTTTCAACTGGTAAACTAAACATAGATAAATTCAAAGAAAGAACAACTTCTGAGAAAAATAGAACATTTAATAGTTCATGGACAGATTATTTGAAAATTCACACGAGATAGCATCATGATCTGAGGCTTTTTGGCATGCCATCATAGAGGGTAAAATAAATTCCCGTGTTTTTCAAGGTATCCTATAGGAGTGGAAATACTGTCTTTGGTGACGATCACATCAAATTTCATTTTATGCAGGTAATTACAAATAGTTCACTTACTTTTGCTTTTGAAACTGTTATTTTACAAATTGCTTTAATTATTTCTTCTGTCTTATTATTGACTGATCAATGATCATTAAAGGTCATTGAATTGTATGACAGTGTATGAAAGGTGCTTAGATAGATAGATTCATAAACACAGTGGTGGAGACTCTAAACTTATCAGTGCTTGATATAGGCACAGTGGATTACAAGAAAGGTTATATTGTCTGTCTTGAATTACACGTATACACACTGACACAAATATACATGTGAAAAAGTGCACACACACACACGCACACACACAGGTATTTTATACATCTTCACAATAACCTCCCAAGTACGGGGACTGCAGAGTTATAAATTCACCAGCAGGTAAAATCTAGATTTAGCTTTATACAGTCTTGAACTACAAATATTGTTTTTATCAATTTGATTTCATCACTATGCAGATGACACTCAGCTATATTTATGTATAAAACCAGATGAAACAAAAACTTTAAGTATGTTTAAAAACAAAAAGAGTCTTTACATTTAAAATTTGTCCTACACTGAAGTATTGACCCTTAAAACTGAATCACAGCCCATTTCAAAAGTTCAGAAAATTAGAATATTGCTGATTTAAACTAACCAAACTAACATAACACGTTGACCCAGCTGACCTGTTGGTCATAGAAGCCAAATGCCAGGGAGATGTTTGAAAACACAGTGAACAGTGTCACTGAGACAAAATGCCAGTTCATTTGTTCATTCGTTCATGCATGTGACGAGATCTATAAAGTTACTTGTAGGTGAAGCTAAATGACAAAAATCTGATCCACTGTTTGGCTGAGCATGTGTTGTCATAGTGATAGAAGCTGTTGACCGGATCACAGCTGATAGTTTGCTGGTGTGCGTACTGGAGATGGGCAGTGTGCCTGGAGAGCAGCTTGGGTTTCAGGACTTTCGGAAAATGCTATTTCAGCCATGTATGACATGACAAGTGCAAAGACATACTCAGTGTTGATGGATCGCTGCTCTCTGGCTGCTGTGCAGCGGAACTCATCTGCAGTGCAGTTTTAGTTCAGTCAATTTTGCAGTGGGCTTAACACTAATTGTTGAAACAAGACGGTTTGTTAACTTAAGTGTTGGATGCATTTGTTGACAAGACACAGATGTAGAGCCAGTACATGCATCCTGTGGGGGTAGAAGAAGAAAACCAAACAAAACATTATGTTCGTGGTCAACAATTTGTGGAACCAACAATGAAAGTGAAACGGTCCGACCAATAAGCCAATCTCAACGAATGAGGCGAGAGGGACGGCGATTGCTGTGGTCAGAGATCTGTCCACATTGATTGTCTCTCTACAAAGGCCTGCTGCATGCTTCTTGTGGAAGGTAGAAAAAACATCTGGGAACATCTGCCAGTGGCTCATTCATCATAGGTAACCCAAGTTTAACTTTGCCTACTGTCTTCTCCACACAGCAACCCAAGTGAGGGGGTTGAGTGAGGGGTTGTTGATTTGCACATGTAGAGCTTCCCTAACTCCTCTCTCGAACCACCTGTCTTCTCCGTCCAGTATTTGTACGTTTTAGTCCATAAATGAGTGTCCTTTGTCCTTCAGATGAAGGTACACTGCTGATTCTGGCCCTGAGGTGTTGCTCCTTCTGTGTTGAGCCATACTCCTGTGTAGCGGCTGTTTGGTTTCCCCAATGTACAGCTCACAGCACTGTTCACTGCCCTGAACAGCAGACACTACATAGCTCTTCTACTGTTTTGGTATTCGATCATTAGGGTGGACAAGTCTCTGTCTCAGTGTGCTTGTGGGTTTGCTATTGTTCACTTGTGGCACTCAACCATCAAGGTCCTGCACAGGAAGCACATTTGACCCTTGTCAAAGTGTTGCATTAATTATGGGCCGTCCTCTCTTAGTGATCTAAATATTTGCTAACAAACATTTTTACACTCAAGCACACTTGTTCCAGTTACAGATACAAAACCGTGGTTCTCAACTGTTTTCAGATTTGGGGGACAATATTTTATCTGATCCACTTGAAAAGGATCCAGTTCAGGCGATGAAGCAGAGGTATTTTCACTCAGATTAAGTTACAGTTAAGGCTATTTCAAAGCAGTATCAATCATGTCCTCCTGGCAAAGGGCTGGGTAAATGAAGGACTAATGTTTCATAGGCGAGGGTGAAATATTAAATGTTTAGGTGTTTCCAGTACTCTGCTTTAACCATCAACATTTCTATTGTTAGGGGAATTAAAAATTCTTGTTAATATGTGATGATCAAGAATACTTTTCTTGAAAGCTGTGAAATTAAATTTCTTATTTTCCAGAATGTATTGAAAATGAGTGGTCATACTTAGCAAAAATCCCACATTGAAACTCAGACCTGTCGAACTTGATACATATTTAATAGCACACAACTCTGCTACCGTGTAAATATGTTTAATGTGTGGACTGGAAGTCATTCTTTTTAATGCATGGTAACTTTTGCTACCAGGAAGTGTTGGAAACTAAATTAAATCAAATCAACTTTAAATAGCACATTTAAAAACAACCAAAGTTGATGAAAGAGCTGAACGATATTCAATAATATAATAATAAATTATATTCCAAGGCTACAACAATAATTCATTAAATAAATCAAAATAAAATAAAATACTATAAAAATAAAAATGAGACAGGATAAAAGTTGGGTTTTGTTGTTGTGTTCCTGTGTAGTCTCTCTAGTCCAGTTGCTACTGGGGATTATACTTTGAGCCAATAGTCCTGCACTCATCTCCAGATCTACCCGCCACTAATCTTAATCTCAGACTTGTTGAGTTAAACTGTAAGTTACAGGCAACAGTCACGAGTGTGGCTCACATATGTCGATTATGTCCTGTTAAACCTCGGAGATGACAGGTATGTCTCAGTATTACTCTGTCCCCTTCTGTCGCTACAAAGATAGGATTGTGGTCGGGTTCAAAGGAGGCTTACTCGGATGGGGTAGATGCACTGACCTGCAATCACACTACAATTAGTACGGTTATAAAAAGGACATAAACACTGTTAGTGGTCAGGTCAACAGGTCCGAATGCTTGAACACAGAGTCGTTCCATAAATGTGGTGCAGTTAACCAAGAAAATTAACTGGAGTTCAATGGATGAAAAGAACGAGGACAAGACCTCAGGAAACCAGAAGGTCATTGTGCTGACGGATCAGAAATGAATGCAAGGGCGAGACCCTTCAATTCTTTGAGGTAGTGCAAAGACACTGGAGCCTGAAGAGAATGCGACAAAGAGCTAAGAACAGGTGTTCAGTCCCTGCTTTTAGTTATTTGGCTTACTTCAGGTATCAACAGAGCAGTGAAAGATGTCTTTTTGAATGACAGGGACAGAAGACTGGATTTCTGACAGAGAGGAAATGAATATTTATAGGATAAAGGGAAGGGGGTGCAGATTAGAGCTGAGCTGGAGACTTAAGATGAGAAAGCTTTGGTCTACCGTGTCAGTTGCTGTACTGGGATCAGCTGTCGGTGACCTGCTTGCTCTCATTTTGATACTGATAGCTTCCAGTGCAACATTTCCAAAGCTCCAAGGAGCAACAGGAGAAAGGCATCATAACAGGATGGGCAGTTTTACCATTAGTTTGGCAATTGGTGGTTATTATTAGGGCATCCACAGCAGTAGCCCAGCTGGATACCCGCTCACGTGGCTGGTATGTGGTCCCTTCTGACATTGTAGTTAATGCTGTGTTGCCTTGTTAACGATCAAAGCACATTCTGTCAAAGTACAGAATGACCAGTGGTTGGAACAGAGTGATGGCCCACTGAACAGAGCGCAGCCCCAGTTTAACTGGCCAACAGCAGCTGATCAGTATCAGTGTCTGAGTAATAACAACCCATCATTATGTTTGAATCAGGGGTGTCCAAACTCCAAAGTTTGGACACCCCTGGTTTAAATGCTATTTATGGGCTGTCAGTTATGGTAATGTCTGCATTACCATAAAATGTCATTACATTTATGTTGCCAGTACTTTTGTACTTTAACTTAAGTAAATGATTCCAATCTGTACTTTTACTTTTACCAGAGTAGTTTTTCACACAAGTATCTGTACTTCTACTTAAGTAGAGAATGTGAGTACGTTAGACACCTCTGATGGAATCTATTGTCCTGTAAACTGAGTATGAGTATGATGTTATGTCATGTTATTTATTAACCTAAATAACATGAGCTAACATGAAGCATTTAAGGAGGAAGCATCATAGCTTGGCCTTACAAGGCTACTTCTGGAAATGAAAACCTACTCACCTCCTGCTCTCTGCAACTCAGGACAACATAAACCTTGTGTTTTTTTCTCACCCTCTGTCTCCCTGTCTTTGTATGTCACAGGAGCAGTTTTGTTTTGCAGGAGTGATCTGCCCAGTGTTTTGTCTGCTTGTTTGTTTGTCTGTTCTTTTCTTTCCACTCACCACCACCGGTCGAGGCAGATGACCGTCTACCCTGTTTTTTTCCAATAAAGGCAGTTTTTCCTTTTCACTGTCACCTAGTTATCCTTAAGTGGGACCTTCTGTAAGATTATGTAAGGTGTCTTTAGTTGTGATTTGGTGCTATGAAAAAAAGCAGAACTGAAAAGAAGAATTTTGAATGTAAACATTTCTGTGTGACAGACTGCTTAATAAAATCATTAGAACTGACATTTTTTTTCTCGGTTCAGTGTCTTGTCCAGGGACACTTTGAAGTGTACCCAGGAATCAGGGGAACCGGTAGTAGAATGACCAACCCTGGGGTTTGTAGACCACTGTCCACTATCCTACTGACTAAGCCAAAACTGGACACAGACGTGAGGCGTCCTAGACACTGGACCACAATAGGATTTTCATTTACCAGGGAGTGACTTGTAATTTGAGTAAAATACATATCTCTGTGGAGAAGTCAACAGTTTGTGGTTAGCTATGGTTTCCAAATGATTTTAATGATATAAATGCATTAAGCACCCAACTGTCTCTACAGCTTGGATGGTTATTACAGAGCTACAGTGCAAAATCTAGCCGGGGGTTTAAAACACGGTTTTAGGTAGATCCCAAAAAAGAAGGCCACACAAAGTCTAGAAAACACTAGCAGGAGGTTCATGGAGTGCAAAAACAAGTAATGGCAATATAGACAACAGTCAGACTGAAGAACGAGAACTATCTCTCAGAGAAGATACTTAGTACACTAGGTGAAAGTTTTCACAGGTGTGATGGCTGTGGGCGTGAAGGCTTGAATCGTGAATGGGGAACAGGTGTATAAGTATAAGAGGGAAATGAAGGAGTCTGATAAAACCTTGTGACTGGAAATGAAAAGAGAAAAAAATCTAATTGTCTACTACTAATGTTCTAAAGACAATTCTACTAAAAACCATGTGGCAAGAGAAAAGTCATTGACGAAAATGTGTTGATTATCATAGAAATTGTATTGTAATCTTTTCTAGCTTGGTGAGTGTTGACAACTGTGTGATTGCTGAGAGGCGCACATCGAATTGTCATTATACTAACCGAAACATATGCCTTGAATTTTCCCTTTAAGTTCATCATACATTCAATACAAAATTCTTAAGAAAAAACACAAAGGTGTGAAAGAGGTTCTGCCAAAGTGGACAGTATCATGTGCTGTATAATGTTTAAAATGTTAACAGTACACGCTCGGAGCTTAAGATTAAAACTACAAACCAGACCATGAGCAAAACTGAATACTTGCTGTTGCTCTTGGCTCAGCTTTGCACTTGGATCCTCACCCCTAAAAACAGCATTACTGACGTCCTTCACAGCATGTTGTCAGTAGGAAACAGTGAAGCGTCTGACTCACACTGTTGACAGGCATGAATTTAACCCCCCCATACACACACACACACACACGCGGTGTTCACCTTATATCGCACATCTCAGTGCTGTTTGACATTTGGTTCTGTAACCAATGGGCAGAGCATTTTTAAACCTCAGCCAGGTGGTTATAAGTGCTGCTGGCACATTTGCTCCCGCTCCACTCACATGCTCCAGCCTGGGGTTCCCTTAGACTTGCTCCAAGTGACAGGAAGGCAGGGGAAGGAACAACTTTTTGTGGTCTGTTCGTCCATTGAACCTTAATCAACTGGATCAGAGCGACGGACAGACACAGGTCGATAGATAAGCAATGTTTGGTTTGGGATGTAATAATTTTACCTGGAATGGGACTCTGAGAGCGCTGGGAGGCAGTTACTCCGCCTTCCGCACAGGTAGGCACACAACAGATTGTAAATGTGTCCATGTGTGTTAGTCCTACTCTATGTATTTATATAGAGTGAGAGAGAGAGAGAGAGAGAGCTGCAGAGTTACTCTGGCAGCTTCTGCAATGTTGGCATGAATCCCCCTGTGCTTCTACACATCCGGGCAGAGCTGTTGGCCAGAACCAGAGCATGTAATTGTTAAAGGATCACAGTGGGGCCTAACATTTTCTAAAGAAAAGAAACACATGTTCAATTTCTTTATAAGCTATACATTTCTGTTCATTCATAAGTAGTCAAGCTGACAAATAGTGACAATGAGTGACGAGATACGAAGAACGACAAGCATTTACATGAAGCAGCTTTTGTGTTTCGGCTCACAGACAAGCCGCCTGCTGAGCGCAGCTCATGTTTCTAGCGCTGGTCGAACTACACTGCTATCTGTGCTATGCGGCTCCGTTATGTCCTGAATGCGGGTGCGAATTCTGTGTCTTGGCTCTCCGCAGTAATGGGATGTCAGTTGAAAGACATAGCTGAGAGAAGCATCCAACAGTCTAATTAGACATGAGAGACCTGATTATGACAAAGGAAAATCAGGACAAATGTGAGTGGAACAGGCCAGTGTAGTATATTTAGAGCCCAGCACAGTCATGGTCATGGTTTTAAAACAGGCTAATGAACCTGAATTCAGCTACTGAACTGTTTTCAATTCAATTAAATTCAACTTTATTTATATAGCGCCAATTCACAGCAAAAGTTATCTTAAGGCACTTTTCCTGTTTTCCTGTTACATGTTGGTTTATATGTCCCCCAGCAACATTGGACGCAGTATCGTTTCTTGCCCTATGGACTATGCAGATGCATAGGGCCGTGTAGCCACTAGGGGGCCCCCAAGCTACCGCTTAATTCTCAAAATGTTTTAGTAGAATAACATATAACATGTTCTCAAGCATGTCCCAAACGTTTAGGCTGTGCTGAACCCTCAGTGTGCCATGCACAGTAGATCAGGTGTATGATCAGTTTCTGTCTTTTGGTTGATTTGTCACAGGATTGTGTCACTGTGACTCAACCGGGCTGTCATAGCATTGTCTTTCCACCCTGTGTGGGTTCTGTGTTTCACTGTACATCCAATACTGATAAGACATGTTCACAAGTGCATCTGAATGCAGCTAAGGTGTCATCTCATTATTAGTGCTTTATATTAAAGTGCTCACGGGTGTTGATCAGCAGATGTGTTTGGGAAACACATGGACACACCAGTTCTCTTTGCCTTTGTTAGGTTTTTATTTTAAATTTTAAATTTTAAATGATGTTTTTTTGCAAAGACTTTCGCAGTTATCCCAAAAAATGTTATTCTTTGGCAACTGCACTCAAGAATAATCACTTTCTCAGAGTTGGGGTCACTCAGAAATGTCATTCACCTTGATATTTTACGCATGCAATGGTTGGAAAAAGAAAAAAAAAGAGAAGAGCCATTTCATTGACCTTACCTATATATTATTGATTTTTCAACCTTGAAATAAGTCAGGTTTGTATAACACTACAGGAACTAGTGTACAGAAAATGCTTTAAACTTGTCCCCAGCATTTGTTCCTCTGTTGGCCTCACACCAGCACCGAAATAGATATTTTGGTACAGAGCACTGAAGAGAAACCATGTCCAGCAGAGATAATCGCCACTCATATGAAGACACATGGTGGTTTGTATCAACAAACGCACATTCTGCCAGCAGCTTTGAAACCATAAAGCTGCAGTCTGGTATAATAGCGTCCACATTATGGCGCACAGTGAACAAGATGAAGACAGACTAGTGCAGTACTATGTGGCACCCATGTGCAGATCAGCTACTTCTTATTTCACTTCTTCATCTTTAGAAAAATATCATGATTCACATGATTCAGTACAGTTTTGTAACCCACCTGAAACACCGTATTTGGATACAACTGGAGGAGACACCATGTGGTCTTAAAGTATTTAAAGGTTTAAAAAAACTCCATTGACCCAAAGCCAGTACAGAGATTTGAGAGGTGGAGCGATATGTTCAGTGTCATACCCTTTGTTAAGATTCACTCAGCAGCTTCACAAATGAGCTGCAGCTGCCTGAGAGTGTGCCTTTCAAAATCTTGATTAGACATGATGAACTCATGCCTCTGATCTCTCTGAGGCGGTCATATGATAACGTCTGTTTTTGTTGATAAGTAAGTGTGTCTCCCAGCAGGTAGAATTGTTTTAAAGTGGACACCATCTAATGATAGCAGTCTACAAGCCCAGACAATGTGTACAGGCCTACAGGAGAGTTTAGGATGTCAGAACCATTTAGCCTTTCATACATAACATCCTTAATCGCCCTTTTACTATGTGCTTGCACCATTAGCACCAGTCAGACTGTTCTGTCGATTGCTTTTCAGCCGATTCATATTGTTGTGATGGAGGTGGCCCCTGACAGTGAAAGTGAGCACTCCGAGCTTAGCCAATTACTGCATAAGAAAAGAAACGGATATGATAAAAGCAAGCAAACAACTAGGCCAAGAGAGCACACATTGGATGTTGTTATTTTAAATGTTTTTCCTATAACCTAAAGAGGAAAAGTCAAGGTAGGATGGGACAGTGTGGGCAGGCATGACTATAATGTGGTTGTGTTGCGTATTATTGTGTGAGCAGAGACATCGACGAAAAGTCTAGAGATGCATATCACTGTCATCACCTGTTGTCTGCACACATCAGGGGAATAGATAAGCTAGACAGCTGAAGCAACATCCAGGGTCTTCCACCATTATGGTTTGTGTGTCAAGCCAGGAGAATCCTTTGGGGGCAGAAGAGTGTATAATTTCACCCGTGGCTTTACCATCCAGTCCATAATGGTACTGTCAGGCCTATTTCAGTGGTGTCTCATAGTGTGTGGTGGATGCCATGTTGGGATCAAGTTGTGAGTGGGGACAAAGTTTAGCTCCATGCCACTGTTGTGAGGACATTTTGTTTTAAGCACTCTTTAAATTCACATTCAAGCCAGGTTTAGGTGGCTATGTATGAGGTTGTTATATCTAGAAGGTACGTTTTGATTGTGTGGGGTGCATGCTGACTCTCCCCTTTAAACAGTGTCACCCAAGAAGACAACAGAAAGACTGTTGTCTGCTTGTCGACCCTACTCGACTGTCTACCTTTGTCCTCTCACCTCAAAACCTACTCGTGCGATCCCACCCTCTCTGTGGATCTCTCTTGAGGTTTGCCGCCACGGGAATAAGCCCCAGGTATCGTGGAGAGGTAAGATATCCACCCTCTCTAAGGTAACCACAGGGGTCCCACAGGGCTCTGTCCTTGGCCCTCTTCTCTTCTCATTATATACTCGTTCTCTCTGTAACATCATCCAATCTCATGGCTTTTCATGCAACTCCTACGCTGATGACACTCAGCTGTCTTTGTTCCTCCCACCAGAGGATACCACTGTGTCAACAAAAATTTCAGCTTGTTTCTCAGACATATCGGCTTGGATGTCTGAGCGACACCTCCAACTGAATCTGTCAAAAACTGAGATCTTGATCTTCCCAGGAAGCAACTCCCCTCAGCAAAACATTTTCTATCCAAATCGGCTCGCTAAAACTAACACCTACGCAGTCTGCCAAAAGCCTTGGAGTTTGGATAGATGACAAGATGAGCTGTAGATTTACTCTTCACAACATCAGAATAATTAGGCCTTTTCTCACCCAACAGGCTACACAGCTCCTTGTCCAGGCAATGGTCATATCTAAACTTGGCTTTTGCAACTCTCTCCTGGCTGGAGCTTCTGCAGTTACTATCAAAACCCTTAAGATGGTCCAAAATGCGGCGGCCCGCCTCATCTTTAACCAGCTGAAATACACCTCTTTCCACCTCTCTTCACTGGCTCCCAGTAGCTGTTCGCATCGAGTTTAAATCCTACAGGGCTCTCAATGGATCTGCTCCATCTTACTTTAACACACTACTACTGTTAGCACACTACTGTTAGCTAAGCTAAAAAAATCCTGTCTTCACGAGGCCTCAGATCACAATCGTGTCTTTTCTCCTTAGTGGTCCCTGGCTCGTGGAACAACTTGCCCTGCCCCATTCGTCTGGCTTATAGTATCACCACCTTTAAAACACATTTAAATTGGCCTGGTAGCTTAATGGGTTAAGTGTCAGACTGGAATGCAGAAGGTTGTGGGTTCGAATCCCGTCTGACTCCTAATCCATCTCCTACCAGGTGTGTCCCTGAGCCAGACACCCAGCGCTAGCTCCTTGTAAGTCGCTTTGGATAAAAGCGTCTGCCAAGCAAAGTAAAGTAAAGTAAACTCACTCTAGTCTACCACACACTCATACACACACTTATATCATTGTCTAGCACTAAACAATTCCTAAGCATGTTCTCTTGACGACTTAGGCCTTATCAGGGTTGTTGTAGTATATCAGATTTTACGGGAACCAAATGATAATTGGAGCAAGGCAGCAGAAGAACATGGCCACTTGTTTTGGTGGCACAGCTAAATCAGTCACAAATCATTATGTTCAACCCTACCCCAGTCTTTCTTCAACTCTAACATTATGCAGTAACTCCTCCAGAGCTGCACATCAAAGAGGTTCGGATAATTCATTATATTATTAAGAAGCCACAGCTGTGTCTGTGTATGTGTGACCTATGGCGACAAGAAGAGTCATGTGGGCTGAAGAGCTAGCTATGAGATCAGTTGCTCAATTGAGGATTAAGATGGGTATTCTCCATCAGCGTGTTCTTCAGTTCGACCTGAGTCTGTCTTTACACACACACACACACACACACACACTGTGACATTTCATCAGCCATTACCTTCACCCTCAAACAGCCCTTTGAAGGGATGTTAGGAATTGAGGCCCGTGCTCATGTCCATATTTCAGTCATTTAAAATTCATTCCACAAATCCATCACAGATGATTATTTATGAAACTGAAAACATAATAACTGCTCAATGACTTTATAATCAATAATAGTTTCAGTAACACAGTCTGTATGTGAGATAGACATTGTACAGTCCTTTCACAAAGTTCAGAAATGGAAGCTGTAATTGAGATGAAGATTTCTCCAAGGGTAGAATGAGGGCATCTTTATTAGATATGACTGGCTTTCACAGCTGTTGTTTGAAGGCATAAATTAAAGGTTAGAATTTTACCAAGACTTAAAAGTTATATTCCATGTGACGTGCCCAATGTTTTTTTATTGCACTTGCTGCTACTCATAGTCTAAACTCCTTGTTCAAAACAGGTAGAAGGAGAGGAAGAAAAGATCTGTGGAGCTGTAGTTGCTGATCCACCCAACCTATCCAGTGCCCCGTCTGCTGCTCTTTGTTGTTGTATTGATTTCTGTTACCTGCTGTTCTTTTATTTCTCCTCTGTCCACTCACCCCAACCGATCGAGGCAGATGGCCCCCCACCCTGAGCCTGGTTCTGCTGGAGGTTCCTTCCGTTAAAGGGAGTTTTTCCTCTCCACTGTCACCTCAGTGCTTGCTCAACTGGGACTGTTGGGTTTTCTCCATTATTCTGTATATATTTATATAATGTGTGAGGTCTTAAACCTTACACTGTAAAGTGCCTTGAAATGAGTTATGTTGTGAATTGGCGCTTTATAAATAAAGTTGAATTGAAATGGTTTTGTACATCATAGTAATGAAATCAAACAGCTTTAATTGTGTTTAATGTGATGACACATGACAACATGGGTGAAGACAGGGCACTCCATCAGCGTTTCTTATCTTGCGTCACTTGGTTGTACAGAACGTTGGCTGCATATCAGCTTATGAGGTACTCAGATATGATATATGATGCTCATAGATATGATGACGCTCTACAGTAGGGTTGAAAACTTCTCCACTAAAATTCTTTTATTGTCTTAAACAAAGTGACTACCTTGAAGTGACTACACTACTGAGTATAGTTTCTATCTTGCAGCTGCCCAGCTGGTCTTGTAGTGTAGCCTTTTTATAGTGGCTGTCCTCTCAACACCACAGCACAAATGTTTTGTGCAGCGCTTTATCCTACAGGGATAGGGTTACACATGCACACACACAACAACACACACTTTAAAACATGTATTGTATTATTTATCGTAGCAGCTTGTGCAGTTTTAAATAAATAAATTATCAATCAATCAATCAATCAATCAAATTTTTAACCTTGTGTGTTTGTAACGGGTTACACAGACACACATGCTCAGGAAGACACAGACAAACACATACTGTACCCGGATGTGCAGTGGTGACACCCACATGCATCCTGACTGGCTGCAGTGGGTATTCCCAGGCAGGTCAGGGGGAGTCTCTGTGTCTCTTCTCTCTCCCCTTAGACACGGTAGCAATGCTGCATGTGGACGTCTGGTGTGAGACATAAACGTGTGCGTGATGTCTGTCCAGAACTTTGGATTTCCTCTCTCTACTTCGTCCACCTCCCGTGTTTTTCTGATTGGTCTGTTTGTTCGACTGTTTAACTGTCTTTCTGCCTTTTCGTTCTGCGGGACTGACTGACTGACCAACTGATTGACAGGCACAGAGCGAGGACGACCAACTATGACAGCCGCCATGAGCTCTTCCAGTGGCTTAGAGGTCCTCCTTTCCACTCTTCAGGTAGGGATCCACAGTGCCTGGACCTCCTCTGTACTGTTTCTTATCGTTCACAATAGTTTTTCCCTTTTATTCAATAGTTCTCTTCTATGGCAACCAAGTTAAATACCAAATAAGAATGTCATTAAATATCCTTTCCATGTTGGATTTAACAGTATGTACAGTTGCCATGTGAGCCACCAAAGGATGAGTGATGAGACCATGGACACCAGAATTAGTCATGCATCCCCAGTAGATTTGAGCAACTGTTGCTCCATGCTGACATTTCCCAGTACAGCATGTTCACATCTGACCTCTAGCATTATCATGAGAGAGAGGAGTATTTAAAAACTCTTTCCAAGCTGAAGTTAAAGCCTAGTATATAGTTCCAGTCAAAGTGGCCATGTTGCCGTCAGAGTGCAGGTGACGTACCCTCTGAAAGCTTTGCAACAACAAGGATAATTCATTTGTTATATCTGTACATTAGATGAATGATGCATCAAGATCGAAATGAACCAAAAGATAAGATGTTCAGGAGATTTGTGGAAAAAGAAAGAAACCACTGGGTTTCTTTTACTGAGCAGCAGACAACATGCAACCCTGAAGACATGCGTCCCTATTTTTGTTTCCTCAGATAGTAGTTCCCTCCCAGACCCTCTAGTAATGTAGGGCAGTGTGTATTAGCATTTATCAAGGGTGCTCTCTAAGAGATGAGAAAAAGGAATCCATAAACCTCCCGTAAAACATCCTGGAGGAAACGAGTCAAAACAGACATAAATACATGCTGTGTTTGATGCTGAGGGTCAATTGCTCAGTGGACTGTCACATTAAGAGAGAGCGCAGCCATGACATCATCAGTGGACCTAGAAATAGCAGATAAGAGCACCTTGTATATGCAGCATACTTGGTGAATACAGCTGATTCTGATTAAAGAGTAAATGCGAATAAATACGTAGTATGTTACTAGTTACCATCTAGGCTAACTGCAGTCTCTGGGGAGACATCATACCATTCATTAGCCATCCCTGCTCCACCTGGCAGCAGCCTCAGCAGGTCGTTATTATTAAATATTATGTGCCAGATATTTATTGCCTTGATTAAAATAATATATGCTGAGCGGCAATGTGCTAATGCAACATTGGTTATTTCAGATTTCATATTTGAAAAAGCCTTATAAAGCAGTAAACATTGTTTAAACATGTGTTTAACCTACACAGGTTCACATTAATGTTATTGTGAATGAAGGCAAATGAACTGATGTCCTGCTTTCTTTTCATGTCGCCACTTTTGAGCAGCTGCTAGATGTCACCTTTCACAGTCTCAGCTGAACGTTTAGAAATGCAATGAGGGCTGTGCATTCTGCCCAACATGTCTTACAGTGTTCAGTGGCACATATCTTCTGTCATTAAATGAAACCAAAAACACATATCAATTAAAACATAGACAGCATAAACCAGAGGCTTCCTGTGGGGAAACTGATTCATGCCAAAGTCACAGCAGAGGGAAACCACATGAACACAGCTTTGAGATTAACATGTATCAAATGTGCATCAAACCTGATCCACATTGCAAACGGTGAAGACTGAGTTCTCGTTTTTGGGTTTGTGGTTGACACTGGCAGGTGGGATGACATATGATAATAATAATAATACTGAGCATATAATCTGCACAACACGGTGGAGGGATGGCTGGAGTAAATGAGTGATATGCGGCAATTATTTTGCAGGTGTGGTGAGTGAGCGGAGGCTGAAGTGTGGTGGAACACACGCATGACAACTATGCTGCTAGGTGCAATGGATTTTATACTATATAAGAATAAATTACAGCCACTGACACCTGTTTGAGTTTAGGATTTGGCTGTTTTTAGGTTTCCTGTCACTGGTAGCATGCCTGTATCAAAAGCTTGTTCTCAATATGTGGCAAGAAAGAAGGTGTTTGGAGGGAGCGAAAGAGAGAAGTCATTTTTAAGGTCTCATGGCAAATTACACTTAGAAATAAGATGGTTAAGTAGTACAGTTATAAGAAATGTAGTGTCCTAAGCAGCATTACAACAATGCAGTAGGAAGTGATGCATGAATGTGTTGTTACTGTGGGAACAAGAACCATGTATCAAGACCCTATGAATCCTCTGATGCCCAGACATGGTTTAAAGAACACACACGTTTGAAATGTATCAATAGAAGACTGAATGCCCATGGAAGGCAAGTTAACACAGTCATCTCGAGAGACTGCATGTATAAATAAGAGATGCCGTTTAAGTCACAGCTAACAACAGGATCTTCAGGCAGATATCAACAAAAGCAGATATGAGAGAAGAAAGAAATGACTGAGGGCTCCAGGCTGAGTGTCATGTATAAATATAGGACAGCGGTTAGAGAGTCGAGATCATCCCACCTCTCAGATCTTATCTCTCAGATCTGCCTTAACTCCAGAGCTTTATTCGGTGCAATGCAATCTGTCACCAGCTCCACTGCCAGCCATGACTGAATCAGAAGTGAGGAATTTCTCACATACTTCATCACATTTTGAATCCATCTTTATTTCACTCTTAGAGGAAATAACAAAACTCACATCATAGTTTCTAGACAGCCTATAAAGTTAGGAGAGTGTCCCTCTGACCCCCTTGAACTTTGTGAAATAGTGATAGGGCAATACCCCCCCCCCCCCCCGGGAGTCAGGAGGATATATATATATATTTACAATATAAACATCAGTGTGTATAGACCGGATGTAGCATCTTTGTTATTTTTCAGCATGTACACTTTCACGTAAGGTAGCTGTATTTAGAAAACACCTTGTGTGATAACACACATACTTTCACCTTAATGCAGATGACGCTCTGGTGTATAATAAATCTTAAAATGTGAGTGTCCAGAGGTGCGAGGAGCGAATCTGGGAACCATAAGGCTGATATTGATGGAAATAGTGTCACAGAAAGGAGCCCCAGCTGATCTCATGGAGAGAGGTCATACTTGACGGTGCTTTTTGATTTTGGATTGATCTCTGTGTGTGAAAAAGTCGCAACACATCTGAAATTATTATTATAAATATTTAGAATACGTTTTACTAATCATCTAAATGATCACCAACATTTCACTGTGCCCCGTAATCAGCCCAAACACAGCCTGTGCCAGCCTCCTTTCTCCTTTCATGCTAGTGCAAACAAGTTTGCAGGGTGCCAGGAACATTGCTAAAACAGACGCAGGCATAAAAAAATCGAATTGTGTCTGAGAACGGCACTGTAAGTCTGAAAAAAGTGTGGATTGTTCTACCAAAGGTTTTATTCACGCAGTCCACAGTGAGCTATCATAAGTGTTAAACTAGTTTAGTCTGGAGATTAGGTCTGTCAGCCTGCATCTTACCTGCCTGCAGTCGCAACAAAGGGTTATTAAGTACATGTGACATAACTTGTTCCGTAATCAGATCTGTTGTTACCTCTGTTTAGCAACAGTCTCCCATTTCAGTAGCACAGCACATCTCGGCACTGTGTCTCTATTTGTAAAGAGGCAGATTGTTGGCCATGTGTGTGCAACTCATTTAGCTATTTATATGAGTCAGACAGTGAGCCAGTGGAAGACATCTTTTCATGCATCACACGCTGACACGATGTTTGACCATGCCAGAAGATTTCTGTTGAAACTGCAGAACTGAATCAACCATGTATGGTGGATGGTACAAACAGACCCGCGGCCACACTGACTATTTTGAACACTGAGGAGCACGATATCCTACCGTGGGAGAGCTGCAGGTTTAACAGGGACCATGGTAGAGTCCGCCTCCTGAGCCGAAACATGTTACATACATGTGTAATGTATGGCTTTTATATTTTCAGATGGAACCATTTAATTATTTTTGTGTCTTTTTGTGTTTTGTGCAGAATGCAGATGACGTGGCGAGCACCTTAAACACGCTCAATGTCCTGGATGAGCTTCTGTCAGCTGGTGAGCTAAGACAATAGATTCCAACAGGTTGTTTAGGGAGAACACTCACCTTGTCTGCAGCTGTTTGGTAACCACTACTCTCGTCACAATCTGTGCAGGTACAGATCGTCGTATCAGCTATATGATCAGTAAAGGTGGCAGCGAGGCCCTGCTGACTGCACTGGTCAAATTTGGCCGCTGTTTCAGCCCCAACTTCACCGTCCTGGTGCCACTGCTGCACCTGCTGGCAAAAGTGGGATACAGAGGTGAGATGGATGGAAACACAACAGATGCCAGAGTTCAGGCATGTGACCGGTGACAGATGTAAGCGGGAGTTGGGGTGGAATAAATCATTTTGTATTTGAAAGTGTGTACATCTGTTTATGTCAGTGAGCTCAGCACACACACACACACACACACACACACACACACACAGAAAGAATTGGCAGTGAACGAACACCAGGCATGCTGGTGCCTTCAGTATTGAATCAAGCCTATGAAGCTTCTCCACCTGACTGATGAATGTGTGTGTGCTTGTACAGACTGTCGTATTGGTGTGAAGGCAGAGGAGGCTGGAGCTGTTTTGCTGACTCTGAATCTTCTCAAGCACAATGTCAAACACGACAGGAGAGCGGCAGCCTGCTTATGGGTGATCCAAGTGTTCTCCTCCTCAGGTACCATCACACACACACACACACACACACACAGGAGGTGCTTATCAACCAGAGCGACTAACCAGCCAGGCAAACACCCAAAAGGTGACTAGATAGTAGGCAGAGGCTGTGGAACCACTCTCATATGTCCGGGTTCAGTTCTTGAATGGCGCGCAGCGCTGCGCACGCGCCGCGTGCGTCCCACGCGCCACAGTGACGGCGCGCTCCGCGTATAAAGGGCCTGTTTGTGGCTGCGTCTCTCGCTTACGGCCATACCACCCTGAACACGCCCGATCTCGTCCGATCTCGGAAGCTAAGCAGGGTCGGGCCTGGTTAGTACTTGGATGGGAGACCGCCTGGGAATACCAGGTGCTGTAAGCTTTTGCTTCGTTTTCCCTTCTTCTTTACTCTTCAGAGGACGCTGCAAAAGTCCGACACTATTACTTGTGAAAACACGGTGCAAGCATCATTTTGTGATGTTCACACAATAAATGGCAGCGCTGGCCTCTCTCCAGTGAAGAGGCAGCGGCAGCAGCAACACCAGCAGCGCCCCCTGCTGTTGAGGGGCGAGAAAAAGCAAAAGCTTACAGCACCTGGTATTCCCAGGCGGTCTCCCATCCAAGTACTAACCAAGCCCGACCCTGCTTAGCTTCCGAGATCGGACGAGATCGGGCGTGTTCAGGGTGGTATGGCCGTAAGCGAGAGACGCAGCCACAAACAGGCTCTTTATACGCGGAGCTCCCGTCACTGTGGCGCGTGGGACGCACGCGGCGCGTGCGCAGCGCTGCGCGCCATTCAAGAACTGAACCGGGTCATATGAGAGCGGCTGCCGAGCTAAAGGTGGTTCCACAGCCTCTGCCTACTATCTAGTCACCTTTCGTGTTCAGGGTGGTATGGCCGTAAGCGAGAGACGCAGCCACAAACGGTCCCCTACGCGCACACGCACGCACGCACGCACACACACACACACACACACACGCACACACACACACGCACACACACACACGCACGCACACTGTCTTGTCTTTCTGTCTTGTTTTAATTTGTCTGTAATTTGTCTTTAATTTTTTGTTTTTCATGTTCTTGTGTTCTGTCTGTACTGTCCTAGAGAAGCTACAAACAACCAGAAGCAAATTCCTTGTATGTGCAGCATACTTGGTTAATAAAGCTGGTCCTGATTCTTTTCTAAATGTCCTTTCTGGTACCTGTGTGCAGCTATAAAACAAAGACTTAGCAGTGCTCAACCACTAGATGTCAGTAAAGTAGCAATGTATCAATCACCCGATGTGTGTGTGCTGTGCATGTCCTGAAATGCTACATTTAAATTTTCCTTTTTCAACCTTGATTTATCAATCAGCCCAGTCTCCTAGAAGTTATACTTGTTACGTTTACATCATTTCTACAGCAAATACATTTTGAGAAAATCTTAATTTGAGACAGCTACTGTCCAGAGACACTTCCTGCCAATGCTGTGAGCTGCGGGTGATGCATTCTTCCCACTGATCCGCCCCAAAATTAGCAAACAAATTAAACAGCTTGACTTAACAGCAAATCTGATTTTCATGTTGTTCCTTTATACAAAGTCTGTCGCTTTACTACTACTTCTTCTTCAGTGTTTAAACACATCTGAAAGGTGTCAAGTCCCTTTGACTCGTTCCCTTTTCTGCTTATAGTTTCTACAGCAAACCTAATAGGAGAAAACCACGGACTGGACATCATCTTCCACCTCATCCCACAGCATACCACCACACACCTGCACACCATCAAGTACGTACACCAAGGCTTTCTGGCTATCAGCTTGAGACCAGCATGGCTCCAATCTAACACCTGTACTTAGCTACCAAGTGTCATAGGTGATAGTGGTTCTGGCCCCTGGCTGAACCACCACACTGAGATGAAATCCTTTACTCAGGCTAGACTACAAAGATCGGTTGCTGATATCCTCTGACTGTTTTTTATATATCCTGGCAGCTTGTGAAGCTAGAATTAGCATCTGGTTGGCTTGGCTTTGCCTGCTTCACTTAGTATTTCACATTGGAGCCAGTGATGGTGTCACATTCAAACGTCTGTTTATATAGCCTATTGCCTGCTTGTTGCTGGTGGGGGCATCGGGTGAATAGTTCACTTGTCAACATAGCACAGGCTGCATGGATGACCCACATCTATATATGTATATGCAACCTTAGCTTAGATAGCTACAGAATAAAAATATGCTCCGCCCCACTGCATGCTTTCTATGCATTCAGACCGTGCTGGTCAGGCTTTTGTTTTCTCCTTTGTGTTCCATGATATTTGCTGTAGATTTTGATGGTCCACAGAGGATCATCACCGCAGCTTTCGGTCATCTTGCTCCCTACTAGCTCCCTAGAACACGTGCAGGTAACTGTGTGTAGTATTCACCACTAGTGAGGAAGGATTTGTATCAGTTGGTCCACACACAACAGCAGGAAACACACCGTGCTTTCTGGTGTTTTGCCGTGGTTCTCTCTTTCAGGAAAGCAGGGTTACAAATAATGTTTCTAAACATCATCATCGTATTGTTATCAGACTCTTGGATAGACTCTGGCTCTTACGTAAGCCACCGCATTCCTCCTCCTGGATCATATATGCTCTTCCCATCAGTCTCTGTCAGAACTGATGGCATTTGGCTCAAATGACCAGCATCCTCCACTATACCCAGTAGAGCATGCCAAGAGCATCAGGAGTCGGGGCCTTTCTGTCTGGATCCATTCCAGGAATACCAGCCTCTGATAACCCACTAGTGAATATGAAACTCCCTGGTGGTGTCAGGATATCGGACGCTCTGACATCACACATTTATAGCCCTGGGGGTGAGTATTCTGTGTCATTTTCACGCAGCAGCCAGCTGATAATTGGAAGAATCATGGATCGCAGATGTCAAAGCTAGCTGCTACTTTGAATAATTTGTTAGAATTGGCAGCTATGAATTCCTGTTATGTAACAGGGGCATCGAGGCAGGAGATATACGATTTCCCTCGGTGTAAGGGGCACTTAGACGTCTGTCACACTGATTCGTACAATTATAGCTGTAATATGGCGACCATTAGATCTGTGGGTTGGCTGCGGGCCACGCATTTTAAAGCAGTCAGTCGAGCTGTCCAAAGCCGCACAACTAAATCTATCCATCTATTCTCAACTGTCAGCAGCAGTTAATCCCTCGCTGACGTCCACGCGCCTTATTCTCCTCTGCCGACTCACAGCGATTGAGCATTCAAGAATCAGTTCGAGAATCCTGAATGAGTCTGGCCATACACTGATTTGATCAGATTTGATCTCCTGTCACGGTAGAGACCTAATGCTGAAGGTGTTGCATGACATGCAGGACTTCTAATGGTCTCATGTGAGCTTTACACATCAAAGAGTCTGTGAGGAAAAATATCATCAAATATAATAAATGAATCAACACGAAGAAACCACATTTTCCTCTTAATCCTGTCTGACTCCTAGTGCATCCCCCACCAGGTGTGTCCCTGAGCCAGACACACAGTGCTAGCTCCCTGTAAGTCGCTTTGGATAAAAGCGTCTGCCAAGCAAAGTAAAGTAAAGTTTAAGACAACATGCAAATTAATCCTGAATCCTTTACTTTCACCTGTGGTGCTGGCACTGGAGCTGTGGTAATACACCAATTACCCCAACGTGGGATCAATAAAGTCTTATTTAAATCTCTGTACGCTGCACTCAAACGATAAACACAGCTGTGTGTAACGTTAATATGATTCATCTGTCTCCCAGTTACTCATCATTAATACTATTAACTAGCTAACTAATAAGTGTGCACAAGCATTGATATCATTAAACAGGTCTGTGTGTCAGCACTCAGTCGAAACACAACTGAGCTGTCGTTCGTGTCACTGCGGAAAAAGATGCATATTTTCACTGAAAGTTCATTGAAACCACGAATGAGTTACTCTACAGAAACCCCAGCGTTTGGTTCTCAGGATGAACCGCGACCCTTCACTCTGACACACATTCGTTCGTTCTGTGTGGTGACCCTGACACTAACTACTCCCTCTGTTTCCTTTCCAGGGCAGCCGTTAATGCCTTTGCTGCTCTGCTGGGCACAAGTAAGTTTCGATCTTCATCCTTCTCTAGCTGATGATTTCCATCACACTGGATGTACATCATCATCATCATCATTACCACCATCATTGCTACACAGCACTACTTAAACCCTTTCTCCGCTGGCAGTGCTCGGGTTTGTGAGGCCATTTTCTTGTTTTCACATTCATGAAAAATATATTCACTGTACTTTAGACGAGGAACAGCCACATATGTGTTTATGAATAAGCTAGAAAAAGGCTCTGGATTCACTGTTGTTATATGAAAGTCATTGATGATTTTTGTCTTTAGTTTCAACCTAACCCTTTAATGAGTACAAATATTTGTGGGTCCATGCAGTGGTTCCATTGACATGATACTTTCTTTGTAATGGCTGATAGAAGGGTGAAAGCTATACATCTAAAATTAAATTACTACTATTTCACAGTATTTTTGCCGTACTTATATAAACAAATATAAGAAATAATATTATTATGGCTACACAGAGTCAGGCCCGGTCCAGTTAAGTACGTCCCTGAGAGCTTGAAAACACAACAATATCTAAGGTCCATTTTTTACCATTTATCTGAATTCCCGGCATCGCATCACACGATGCTGGGAATTCAGATATGGCCACGTTTGGCTATGTGCCACCTCTATCAGCTACTTGCTTGTTGTAGAGAGAATCACTGGTAAACAGAATTGTTTCCCTCACACACGTCCAAAGACATCAGTGGCTTTGCAGTTCACAAACACAATAAAGAACAACACAATCCTTAATTTGCCACATGGAAAAATGGTTTGGGAAATACAAGGCTATGTGCACCAGGTTTAATACCAAGGCTTAATACCAAAATGACTCCAGCTCGTGTCTACGGGCTTTATAGCCAGGAATAACACAGTATTAGTGACAATTGAAGAGATCCGGTAACTAATGGTGTTAGTTTCATTGTGGTTACTTGACATGCGGGTGTACATGGGCTGTATGGTGGTTGACGTTATCAGCAGATTCAAGCAGGAGTGGCTCCATACCCATCTGACGAGGATTTGCCCTGGTTAATGCCTGGTTAATAAAGAAGGCACGCACACAGTACAAGGTTCACTAGTCTTGTTGTTGTACAATGTTTGGGATGCTATATTAATAAGGTGTCCATTTACTCACTTACCCCTAATACTGTGGACTTAGAGTTAGGGTTTTAGTCAGATGACATTAGCACAGGGAACAAGAACAATGTGGACAAAGTTTTTTCTTATTCTTTATATGCATGACGTTCTGTGTGTAATGCTCACAGTGTGAATATTGGCATTTTATAAGAAGAAAGCTTTTACAGGGGTATTTGTTCTCTTAACTCTGAAACTGGTGATGGTTGGGTGTGTTGCTGAATTCCACAGTTGTGGAGAAATCTCCTAATGGGAGGGTTCTCCAGTGTGCTGCATCCCCTTATTGTACGGAGGAAGATGTGGAGGTTGTTGTGCTTTTGCACGAGACCATGTTGCTCATACAAAGGCATCATCAGCACAAATGAACTGGGCAAAGTGTGATTACCAATTGATATTTGGTGGTTTCCTGGTGGAGTTACTTGGATTAAAGAGACAAACTCACCTGGATGACTGACAATCTTGTTGGAACTTTTTGTTCTGACATTTAGCAAGAAATTCAAATGGAACTCTTCTAAGACTGTTCTGTGACGTACAACAGCTTAGGTGTTGTAATACATGTTTCATTCCTGTAGGGGTCACTCTCGTACCTTGTTTGCAGTCCTCTGGTATTTGAGAGCCTGTTGGATGTGACTGTACAGTGTGTGTATGTGTTTGTGTGTTGAAGTAGTGCTTTTCTTTCTCACACACCTACAGTACGTGTTCAGCCCTCTCTCTCTCTGGCCCAGTGCAGCATGTTAAAACACACTCTTTCCTCCAGTAAGTTATTCTCTTTGATCATCAGCTGCAGACAGACAGTGCAGTATGTGTCCTTCACACAGGGAACAATTGTCAGTTGTTAGCTGCGGTTGTTATCTTCTAAAATAACCATGGTTGTGTGTGTAATTAAAATCTGTCTTATGGAACCAAACCAGAAGTGGTTATGTCATTAGGTCTAATTTCAAGTTTAGGGTCAATATTGGATATTTAATTTGTAGCATTCACTACACTATTTGGCTGTTTTAAACCATGTTTTTTAGAATTGGAGCTGAATGGGTCACAATCTTGCAAAGTCAGGGAAAACAGGAACGTACGCTGCCAATTAAATAGGGTTTGTCAAATAATTAAGGAAATTAGAGTCTGGTGCCAGACTAGCACCAATATTTTTGATTAGTGTTCTTTTCAAAATTCTCAAATAGGACTAGGTGTGGACCACAGAATTTAGGAAATTGTCGGTTCTCTAATTTCGATCTCCGTGTATGCAGACGAAGATCGTCAGATTCTCGATGTGACTCTTTTGTTCATACAATAATTAATAATTAATTGAATAAATAATGAATAAATAATTGAAATTAGAAAACATTTTTAACCAGGACCTGCGGAATTTGTATTAAGAAGCACTTGAAGGTGCCAGAATAAGCCGTTTATTCAGCTCAATATGATTATTGGTTGAGATTTGTTATTAAAGGCCTGGGACTGGTGACACTATAGAAAGTCACCATGCTGAGGTCATGGATAGATTTTGAGCATTTTCATCCAATAATATAAAGCACTTCAAGTCAAAGTGCTAACTTTAGCTAGAGCACCGACAGAGGCCCGTCTCACTGTGTTACTCTGATTTATAATAATAATAATTTAATCATTTCTAACAGGGATTTGGAGTAAACATAAAGGCAGCGATTGCACTATATCACACCTATGTAATTTTGAAGTATATTTTATCCTGTCTGACAAGTCATTGGACTCCAGTTTCCCTCCTGATGCCAAACTGTAACAATATTAAATTTAACAACTTACTTTTTCTTTAGCATGGCACTGCAGAATTTGTCTCTGCATTTCAGGAGCAGGTGAAAAACTGAGTGCAGTGTTACTTACTAATATGTCAGGTTTATTAGAATGATCTTTTATTCTTCACATGAATTATTTTTACTTGTTTAGCTTGTTTGTGGGGTACCTCAAGGTTCTGTGTTGGGACTGATACTTTTTTTTTTAATATTTGCTTCCTTTAAGACAGATTCTCAGTAATTACCGTGATGTCTCATAGTTTCTTTATGGGGCTGATATCCAGCTATACTGTTCTTTCAAAGCGCCTGAATTCCATAAACCATCTTATTTAATTAAATGTTTGTCTGAAATCAATCATTGTTTAAGTGATAGCTCTTTACAGTGGAGCAAAGCAAACATTATCATTGCTTTTTTAATAAATCATATCGGTTGTATGGTTTCTTCTCTCCAGACCCATGCAGTATCTTTGAACAGAAATATACATTGAAAAATGTTGTGTAAATGTTTTAACAAAGAATTATATGTTTAGTGCTGAAAGCTCATTTACAACATTTTAATTACTAATCACAGCTGCATTTCTGTGAGGAACATGATTCCAACCAGATCTGTTGACACAATGATCATATGTTCACAATTATTATAAATCTCAGGTCGCAAATATGTTGTTCACCAAAATAAAATGGTGAACTGATACACAGGATGTCTCATTGTGTTCTGATGATCCATATCTGTACTAGATGTGTGGTTTGCCATTTTGACCGCAGATGATGATACTTTGTGTGCAGATGACATAGACTGGCTGCATCTTTCATACATGCTTCTGTACAGCTGTGCCATTCACACTATGGGAGTAGAGGTGCTGTGGTTATGTGTCGTACTGATAAAGTTTTATTCCTACCCTCTCATCCTGCTGTAGGTCACAGTGAGTCTGAATCCTATTCAAACTCATAATAAAGGAGCAGACCACAGATTTCATATGTCCATTAGGACTTGGAAACACTTGGAACTACACACAGGCTCCTGCCTACAGAGTGACAATAACAAACCAAAATATTCATGGTTTATGCATATATCACTTCTGAAATATGATCTTTTACAATTACTATATGCAATGAACATATTTATTGTTCAGTCCAATCAATCAAATGAGAAGCAAGGTGTTGTCTAGAACTACGTTGGCTTCTAATAACACCCAAACAGTGTCAGTGTGCTATTTACAAGCAGTGTTTAGAGATTACTTTATCTTTTTCAGTTTACCACTTCACTGACCTTTGTGGCTGTTAAAAGATAAAATAATAAAAAACTGATATTTAGCCATGAACTAAATTGTCACTATAAGATGTGTGTCTTTGTTGGGGGTTGGCATCGTTGGAAATGGATGCAGAGCAGCTGACTGACAGCATGTAACCCAAAAGGATGGACAAAGTTTGAAATCTCAGGTCTTTAGTCAGTGTGCAGTCTGGGAGTTTATGTGGATTTGTTCAGTCCACATTGTGTCCAGTCAGCTACTGCTGAAGGATCAAAGACGTGAACATACTGATGCGCGTCCCTCCCTCTTTATGTTTGTCTGTCTCCCTCACAGAGGCCAACGTTTGCTCAGTGGTATCGAAGGGTTACATCTCTGGCCTTTTAAGGCTTTACGAGGACTGGCACAGCAAGGATACTCAGCATGTTGCCATAGCAATCCGCTATGCACTGTTGTGCTGCCTCCATAAACTCACCCACATTACTGCAGGCAGACAGGCTTTCGTATCCCGGGGAGGCATCAGACTGCTCTATCAAACTGCACAGGTAAAGTTCAAATCATCCCTTTCATTTTCTTTTTTTCTCTGTTTGGATATACTGCGACACGTACTGTGACAGAATGAAAACTCTACGTCTAGACATCTTTATCCATTTGCATTATGTGAGTTAATTCACTATTCACAAGTGGTTGTTAAAAGAATATTGTTTCTGCAGAAATTAAACATATTAGTTTCTTTTTTTTTCAAAACTAAAAAGGTGAATCTGTGATGTGTCAGAAGTACAAATGACTTTGGAATTAAACAGAAGCCACTGTGAGATGAATCTTTGTTGGTTAGAAGATTTGTTTTAACCCAATAATCCAATTCTAGCTCATTACACACACGTCAAAGGCTGATCTAGCAAAGAGTGTGATTACATGTTTCTCCCGTGTTTTCCTGTTCAGGCATGTTTGCTGAGTAAATGTCTGGAGTCTCTGGTGGAGCCCTCTGTGCAGCTGATGAGGAAGTGTCTTCCCAAAACTCCTCTGCCACTGACTTTCGATCTGTCTGCATACACGTTCCCTCTGCCTGGACGTCCACATGATATGTCTAATGTGGCAACAGGTACAGGATTTGATTTTGCTTTATGTCAAGTCAAAGCAACTTTTGTGCCACCAAAAGCCTTGAATGTGTGGATGAATCAAGATGTCATCAGGAGAAAACTGTGTCTTAAATAGACTAAGTTTGAAAAAAACCAAGTTGGTTTTTCTTAGTGGTAATGTTGAAGGCTGATACAAGCTTCGGCTAATCTTTGGAACAAATATTCAAATGAGCTGTGCATGTCCTTTATTTGATCAAGTTTAGTGTCACAGGTCTGATGAGGCCTGAACCCATCCTTTAACATTTCCATTTGTGTTGTCTGCATCCAGATGAGGACAGTCAGGAGAGTGATGACGAAGAAGCTGGAGGTAACCAAGAGGCAGACAGCACAGACTATGTAAGTAAGTGTGTGGATCTGCATATTGTCGGTACCTGTTCCTCAACTAACCTTTACAATAACAAACCTCATTGGGAGAGCAAAAACAGATATGCAATACACTGTACAGAAAATACAACAATATAGTGGTGATACAAGGACACAAAGGATCCACGAGCTGGTATGACGTCCGATAATGATGTATTTCACTTTCCCTACAGACAAAGTGGCTGCTACAAAAAGAAAATGTAAATACTACATAGTGGAATAACAGCAGTCAGAAGCAGGACAAAAGCATTTAACAACTTTGAGTATGGTGCATCCTGCAAGGAATATATTAAGAGAACTGGGTGGGACGCTGCCTTTTAGTTTTTAGGCTTCATGCTTGAAAAAGAACACCGATGGTGCCTCACAGGGGCAGCCTGTCCACAAAGAATATCCCCAATGGGACCAATAACGTATCTATTAATATCAAAGGGGTGGAGTACAATAAGTGGAGCTTGGAAGGAGATAGTGACATGGCTGAACCAGGTGAGGCACTACTTTTAATGTTTGACTCCTCAAGCTACAGGATACAAGAGCTAAAAAAACACAGCGTCACAAGCATCACATCCTCATGGATCCCTCTCACAGTTGGTCGACTTTCTGTTTTCTGTCTCATTCTTATTCTGGAGACGAGACCAGGTGGGATGTTGTGCAAGAAAGCGCAGGTCCTGAAAATTCAACAGACATGAGATTTAGTCACAGACCAATCATTTCCATTAGACGTTATATAGTGCCTAATCTATCAGAAACAATGCTGATTAATTGGCACTGACAACACTGGGAGGCACTGAAGACACTTACACTATTCACATGGTCTTCCCACAGTGTCAGAGCATCCATCACGCATCATCCTGCATGGCTGCTACCACTGTTTCCACTGACTATTTTCTCTGAGTGATTAGAAGTAGCTATATCATGAGGAAAAGTGACTCACAGATCTGAAGTGCCATGTAAGGAATGATTAGTGGCTCACGCATGAAAGTAATATAACACAGTTTGCCTTGAAATATGCAAAGAAAATACTATTTGGTTATATCTATGTTTAATATGTTTGTATATATGAGTCAGAGTTGGTTCCAGTCAAGTCTCTAATTTTAAAATAAATTTGAACTTGTTCTCATTTAAAAGCATCTTTCCAGCTCCGTTTGCTGCATGTGCAGCTGTTTCAAATGAGCTCAGTGGACAAATTATTTAAGAGCTTTCCGTAGGTTTGTAGTCTGACTAATAAATATATTCTGGTCAAATTTGGCAACGTAACTAGAGATTAGTTCTTTTAGTCCAGACATCTCCTCATGTTTGTCTTCATGCGCCTCAGGCTGCGCTATTTCATTTATCTCTCCAAATGTGTTTTGCATTTTAAACAGTCAGATCAAAAACGTCTTTTGCCCTTAATTTCTCTCGATAATATGTTGGGTTGACGGAGTAACACTATTGGTTCCCTGTGTGTATGAATATATCCTGCGACTATGCGCCCAGAAGAAAGAAGGTCACTATTGCGCAGGATGGCGTCTATTGCTCTGTACTTGTCAGGTTGAATTGGAGGTGGTTAGGTGTCATTTAATGTGTAGAACAGTGTAGAAACCGCAGGTTAGTCTCTTGTCCTTGTTTTAATGCTTCGCGGTGTGTGAGGAGTCTTTCAGGATGTTTTCCCACTCTCCTGATGCAGCGGGAGCTGTGCAGTCCATCACGAGAGAGTAAAGGACAGCCAATGATCTCGTTACAATCCGCTGAGATGATTTCCTCTGCGCTGTTGTGCAGCTGGAACACCATACACAGAGGCAGCAGCACAGGATGCTCTCAATAGAACAGCGATATAGGGGAACCAGACACGTTTTACTGAAACATCATGCTGCCTGCATTCAACATTTTAATTATGTAAGAAACCTATGTTTCCTATCTTGTATGCCGGTTTACCTCTGCCGAGGACCTGGCTCTACCACCCGAAGGAGGCACCGAGGTAAACATTGAGTATGACTGATGACGCTGAAGGCCTGTCTGGCTCATTCTCCTGAGGCCTTTCTGGCTTGCTGTGGATCAGTTCCTCACCTCCTCGCCTCATGGCGCTTCTTAGACCCTGTTGGTACCTGTTGTCGGCTCGGATATGGTGACTCTATCTCTGGGACTGGTGAGGTGCAAATGTTCAGCACTTGCAGCCGTTCCCACAGGTAGTAGTGTAGTCCAGTTCCCATCAGGACGCGCTAGACTTTTATTTTTAAGGAATTCTTCACCTCTCATTATTTGAATTTCCTCTGTGTCACTGAAACCTGGACGCCTCCTGTGATCCTCAGGCTGCAGCAGAGGTCTGGCTGCTATTCTTAAATCCAACTTTTGACTGCAAGCAGCCCTCCTTTCCTTTATCTTTCTCTACTTTTGAACTGCGCCTCTTTGAGCTGAGTTGCTCTCCTGCACGACTTTGTGCAGTGATTTACCGTCCACCAAAGTACAGTAAGGACGTTTTAACTCAGGCTGTATGTGGTTCCACTCAGGAACGTGGGCACCCACTGGACCTTGTTTTAAGCCATGGTATACCTGTTCTTAATCTAAGTATTGGTGTTCTGAAACCGTGTTTCTCTTGTCATCTAGCTAAAATCTAGAAATTTTCTTTCACTGTTATGCGGATGATTGCCAAGTTTATTTCCCATTAAAGAACAGCAGTCCATGCTCTATCCAACTAATATAATATATCTATCCAATCTAATATTATATATGATAATGCTGCAGCTTCACTGCACACTATACTTACTGTTGATACTGCTGTGTCCTGAAAAATTAGGTAATCAGAAGACAACTGAAATTCTCTTATCTCCCAGCAGCGATGACTTCACTTCATGAATTTCTTCACATATAACTAAATAGCTATTAGAAAAAATTGATCTGATCCTCCCTGCCATTGGCATGGACACATTTGTCCAACAGCTATAGAATTGTTAATAAGACCTCAGTTTTACTTAAACTGCTTCTTTCCTGTAGATCATACAGAATTAATTAGACTCCTCAAGGATGTTTTACATTTGAGCAGCATGTCTAGAGACAGAATAAATATAATGTTTATGAGAAATTCACATAGCTTACAAGCTTCTGAACAGACTTAGCACACATTATATTCGGGAAAACAGACACAGTGCACTTTGTCTTTGCAGGTGTACATTCTCATCTCCCTAATTGTTTCACTAGTGAAAAACAGCCCGCAGAGCCCCCACGCTTGTCGAAGTGATAGGAATATGCCTTTGCACCTGATTTAAACGGCATTTTGATGCTGCATCTTGCATCCTGCTGATTCATGGGACTAATAGGTCTATGATCAGTATGTGTTTATGTGTTCTTCTGGGTGTAATAACAGACAAAACTCACTATGTGGAATGTTATGGAAAGAAAAATCCCCAGCAGTCGATGATTACCTTCATTCATGTTTTATTTGTTTGAAAATTAACAAGTGTTACGGCTTGACTGTACAGGCCTTAGTTGTCATCCTGTATGGAGTATGAATGTACAGAAGGTATATGTGGAGAACGTCACATTATGGTTGTTCAAAGATTGAACACTTCTCCCTTTCTTGTATTTGTGCATCCTGTGTGATAAAACCTAAGGACAAGTCAAAATATATCTTCACACATTCACTTTAAAATCAAAGCTGACCAACAAGCTCCATTAAAAGGTGTCATCGCAGGCTGGAATTGAACAAGCAGCAGCTCTACTCCAAACTTAGTTGGCCTACAGAAGCTGTTCTGTCCATGTTTGTGGTGGAAACAGTCTTCAAGTTTGAACTGTCTCGTGTGTGAATGATGGTGGACAGTAGTCTACAACACAAATAGTGATGAACAGGGCTGTTTCTGCATAACCAGCATCTATGATAAGCTACAAATAAGGTTAATGAAACAACTCACCAAAGACTTTTTCATTTAGCATCTGTCAGTTTTATTCTAATCCTGTAAAAAAAATCACAGAATCTAATTTAGTACTCCTAAGCTTCTAGCCTCATTTTAGTCCATCCATCAGGTTAGATTCAGAATACACTGGAGACCTGCCTGCATCCAGATTAAGACAGTAAATGGACAGTAAATTCATGAATACAAAATGGACAGAGCTCTGACTCTGAAGAAAAATAGGGGCAGGTGGTTATCGATCTCACAAACAAATATAGACAAAAGTGTTTTTAGCATCGCTGCCATTGGAAACTGGTCAGTCAAACTAGTGGTTAGTTCATGTTTTACCGTACAGAATACAGATATAATCAAGTTAAAACTTAACCTTAAGATGAGAGAATACTGACCTGATAAATGTTGGTGTAGAAACTTTTTACACACGTCTGTACTAGTGTGCACGGGAACACTTTCTCCCACGGTCAACATGTTTGTGTTTCTCTGTCCAGGATGAAGACTTGGAGACTGACCTGAAGAAACTTTGTAGTCGTCCTGATCCAGACAGGCCTAAATGTCTGATTCAGCAGTACAGTTTCCTTTGTCCTGAACTTACACATGACTTCCAGGTATGTCTGTGTGGGTGTGAGTTGTTGCAGTAGTGATATACTTTCTCAATACAGTGAAGGGTCACTAAATGAGTGCAGCATCATTGTTTGTTCCGAAAGCTTATTTTTGTTTCCACGATTAACTCTCCCATATATTGGTGTGTAACATGGACAGAGACAGATTTTACCTGGTTTAGCAAAAGAACAGGATGTCCCGCCCTACTCTGACTCTAATCCAAGCGTCAGTTCTCACAAAACGTAACCAAAGCAGACACCAAGAGCAGAAAACATGAATACGTATCAGTGTGGGTGTAGACTGTCACAGTGTGTGGACAGAAAACGCTGTATACCTGCGTGTACCCTGGACTACACTACTGCGTATGAGGTACTGGCGGTTTCAATCAAACTAGTGGTTAGTTCATGTTGTATAGTACAGAATACAGTTGTAGTTAAGTTAAAAGGTGAACTTAATAAGGGCTGATGAAAAATACTGACTCTTCACGGGGTCTCAGATCCCAATCCGGTCTACTCTCCTTTGTTGTCCCTGGCTGGTGGGAGGATTTGCCCGGCTCCATTCGACAAGCTGAGACTATCACCATGCTTAAAAAACACACAGCCATGCTATGAGCACAGATAAGCTCATGAGCACCTGTCTTTCTTTACCGCAGTGCTGCAAACAGACAACAGACTCCATGCGTCACCTTCTCATTCATGGCTTTCATCTACCAAAAAAAGGGTTATTCAGTGGCATCTGAACTTTGGTTCTGTCAGTTGTGTGCATGTAAGCTCGTCGTTGATCATCTGAGTTTATTTGTCGGTAGAAAACATGATTCCTTTTGGGGCATTTTAAGGCTTAGTGCCGAGAGAGATATGCTTTGTTTGTTTAGTTGAGTGAGTGCAACCCCCCTGAGCTCCACTCAGAGTCTGCATGAAATTGTTTTAATTTTAGAATTCCTTCCCCAGCAGTGGTAAATCTAGCTTTAATAAACATCACACTTAGTCATGTTGTCCTACATAAATACACTAATAAATACGATTCAGGTCTAAGTGAAAAGCCTGAGTCAGATGTGTGGGAGTGTGTGGGGGGTGCACATACTAGTCTCTGTGTGAGCATTAAGACAGAAATAGATTTAGTCAGAGACAAAAGAGATGAGAGATAATGAATGAATGTCTCAGTCCATGATAATGTTTCATGTCATAAAACTCAGGATACCATCTGACGGGACTCATGATAAATGTGCTAATATCAGCCTAATGGGAAGTCCATCATGCTAGTCTGTAAGATAACTATCTACATATATGTGTGTGTGTGTGTGGAAAATATACAACATGTTGTACATAAAACCTCACAGTTGCAGCAGTCTCGCTTATAATAAATGTTTTTACCCATCTACAGTTTTTAATCTGAAGTAAACTCAGCTGCACATGTTGCCTGTAAACAATTCAATTGCTTTATTATTTTTGGTTTTTAGGTTTTAGAACTACAATTAGAAAAACTTAAACAAACTTAAAAACCTCGTTAATATGTTCTCTATATGAAAATAAATAAATCCTACAAGACACAGTATTAAATAGAAAGATCTAATACCTACATAAAGACATTTCAGAGGTACGTGAAACAAGGTGACACACATGCTTCAAAAACAAAGAACCAGGTTCAACGGGTAATTACTGACCTGTCAGACCCCTCTAACAACTTTCCCTGGTGTTATCTGAGACTGATGGAGACAACGATGAGAAAGCAGGTATCATTCCCTATCTTCTCAACGAGCAGTGGGTGTCTACCGACTCAAACACAGTCCTGGTGCAGCAGTCGCTCCCTGCTCCAGTCAGAGCAGGAGATCTTAATATTACACAAACAAACACTAAAACCTTAGCTGGTATGGTAAACTATTTGAGCTACTAGTTTCTAACTAGTGATGGGTCAAGTCAAGTCAAATTTATTTATAAACACATTTAAAACAACGCAAGTTGACCAAAGTGCTTTACATTGAATAATAAAAAGAATAAAACAAACTAAAATTCATTCAAATGGTAAAAAACATAAGTAACAATTCAGTCAGTCAGAATTAAGAAAGACTTTTGAATAAGAGGCGAAATGTTTTTAAGGAACTAACACAAGTCAACCTAGTTTATGAGATATGCCATTCTGCTGTGTTCTAAAACTCCATCATGTACTAGTTTCTTCCAGGGGAAAGCATTTTCCAGGTGTTTAGAGAGTGTTTATTCGTTCAATAACTGAAGTGCATTGAGCATTGTCATGTGTGTGAGGGCATGAAGATGTATTTATATGCTGTTTCCTCAGACATGGTGAAATATCTGTTGCAACCGTTGGCAAGTTTGCCCACAGTTGACTAAACAAAGTGCGAAGCCTGAAACTGGTGTTTTGGCATGTCTGCCTCTGAGCGAATCAGATGACTGTAAACCAACATCTGTGTCTCCCAGGAGTTGGATCTAAGTTCAGAGCCCGAAGAGAGTTCATCATCATCATCGTCATCATCAGATGAGGAAGATGTGCTGCTCCACAGTTTCCCTTCTCGCACCTGCAGGAGGAACAGAAGGAGGAGCAGCAATTCATCCACATCTTCTTTGGGAGCATGTAATGCTGAGGGAGAAACATCCACAGCGGGACATGCTCCAGGTCAGATCCAGTTAAAATGAAAGTGGTGTTCACATCAAGATCATTTACACTAGTTCGCATCTCCTCAACTTCATTTGTTTTGAGTTATAATAATAACTAGAAAGTTCCTGGGGAAACTTTGAAGGTGCCTGCCACCTTGCGCCGCTGAACTTTAGACCCATCTCCCCGACCAGAGAGCAGGATTCACAGAGTATTTACAAACACACACAGTAAACATGAGCAACAAGT
>JAUMHF010000023.1:620266-642133 GCA_032359275.1 Microctenopoma steveboyesi | reverse complement strand
AAAACTGTGAGTGGGTTTATTTACATGTTGATTAAATCCAATGGACTCTAACAAAGAATTAAATGCAGCGCTGAGACAGTTATCAGCATCTACATGAATGTTAAAGTCACCCACTATTATCACTTTATCTGCACTAAGAACTAAATTAGAGAGAAAGTCTGAGAATTCAGAGAGAAACTCAGTACGGGGCAGGAGGACGGTAAACTTTGCTAACTAAAATTTAGAGGGCATACTTACATTATTCCATCCACGTATCAGCATCTCATTATTGTTATGTATCTTCAGTGTGTGTGTGTGTGTTTTAAAGTGACTGCTCTGAGACATTTTCTCAGCACTGTCAGGAGGCCAACAGACTGACATTTAAATGTTACAGTCGCTATTTCCCTCTGAATGTAATCTAATTATGGTGCCAGTGTGTTGCCACTCTTCTAAAGACAGAGCATTACATGAGTGTGATTGTCTGAGTCTGCAGTCTGTTAACAGAACTAGTGCTGATGACATTTTTGTTCGGGCTGCTTTGCTCATAAATTCTCTCCGGTGTAAAGTGCTATTGGGGCTAATGCATGAAAACGCGTTCTCATTCCAGACCCAAACATTCTCTTTCCATTCTCTGAGCAGTGGTCTTGTTTAATGCTATGATGACATTTATCCATCTACCACACACTTGAATTCCTCCCGCACAGTTTCTAGGTTAGTGTTAGACCAGAACGTCTAACACTAACCTGTTTCTTTCAGACACTCACAGCCACTGTTGAACTAGTTTGCACTCATAGTTCATTCAGATTATTTCTCCCCAAACCAAGCTGGTTCATATTCTGTTCTCGGATGTGGGGGTTGAAGGTTAGTTGCTTCTATGATTGATATCTGGCTCGTGGCTCTCTCAAAACACAACTGACCTACGTTCTGTGTGTCAAGTACACCTCCGTGATGGGTGGTAGAGAGGTAGGACGTGGGAGAGCTCTTTAGTTTCACATTAAATTGTTCAGTTCCCTGTTTTAGTATGCACAACACCCACAGCATAGCAACCGTACTGGACTTGCTGTGTTGGTTGTTGGGCAAATAAACCCCGTGTTTGTGTTCACACATCTTTTCTGTCAACTGAATTTTGCACAAAGCAGAGATGCAAATGACGTCGTTGAAAGCTGCAGCTTGATAGATTCACAGGCAGCAATATTAACATGCTATGGTAGTCGCCTCAATATTGTCAAAAGTCATATTTTGCTAAATGTTTTTGAGAGTCAGGTGGGCTGCTGCCTGTATGAAATAGTATAATAGATACGTAGATTATTTTAGCAAACAAGACAAAGGGCATGTGAGCTGGAGCACAAAGCCCGATCAGAGAGACACAGCCTCTAGTTATAGATAATAACAACTAATGAGATGCTCCGGACCTGGAAATGAACCTTAAAAGTCTGTGTATATATTTGCCAAGAGCAGCCTGTGTTGCACAGGTGAAGGGAGCACGCAGGTGATAGATTAATTCAGCTAACGTAGCGCAAAGCGAGTTGCTGCGGTTGCTGCACTAAGATCAGACGTAGAACCAGCTCCTTCGCTAAAGAAGCGTCAGTGCACTGTTAAATAGACAGCTGATTTATTACAACATCATCAGTGTTACCATGGGATTTTAGTAAAGACTTTGCATGTCTGTGTGGTTTGGTGTGAGCAGGCAGGTGAGGTTTATTCTGATGAAGTGTGTTGCAGGCCTGAGCAGGTGATTAGGTGATTTCAGCATTGCTAATAAACATGATCGGAATTAGTTTGTACACTTTGACACTTTATCTTTAGAACTCATATGTCTACGCCTACATATGCTTGTCTTTATCAGGCACAAAGTGTTTGAAGATATCCAGCGTTTCCTGAACACTGGTGACATCATCAACCAGGTAGTCTTCGACCTGGAAGACAGCAGGTAGGTGCATGCACAAACACACTGTGGCGATTAATTATGAAAGTTATCATTTACCACATGTGGGTTCAGTTCTTTTAAAAGCTTTTTGTGAAATGTTTTCAGTAAATGTAATAAAATGCGTTTTTAAAACTTTTCTATGGTGCACTGTATTTTCTCTTTCTGTAGTTCTCTAAAGTGCAGAAAGGGACGGATTACTATTTTGAGGGAATTCACAATTTTATTTCAACATCAGGAAGAGAAAGCAAAATAACCTGCTGATGTATTAAAATCATTAATCCACCTCAACGTTCCTGGGCCTTCAGGTTCAAATATTCAACCCATTAATGGGCGAAATGCACAGAACAAAGTTTTCTGTTAGAGGGAAAAATTCGAAAGATTCCTGATGCGTGTCAAGTACGGTCTTCAAATGTGGATGAAGTAATGATCAGGTCATCTCTGTCTTCATGTCTGGCAGTTTTCTGTCACCGCCTGATTGCCTGAGGTTTTTCTCTAAGTTTGAATGTGGGAACCTGCGGAAGGCTGTACAGGTTCGCAGGTATGGGCACGCACTGAGACACAATGTGACAGTATCAGTTTACAGCTTTTGAAAATCAATTCTCTTCTCTTGTGTAGACACGAGTATGACCTCATCTTGAATGCAGACGCTAACTGCTCCCAGCACACCCAGTGGTTTTACTTTGAAGTCAGCAACATGATGGCAGGCGTCGCCTATCGTTTTAATGTCGTCAATTGCGAGAAGAGCAACAGCCAGTTCAACTACGGTGAGAAGGGTTGTGTGTGTTTCAGTAACTGATAAAACATTTATAATAATTAATTTACTCATGCAGCATAAGTATTGCTTCACCTTTGACTTCATACTGTCCCAGTGCTCACACACAGGAACGAGGAACTGCACATTCAACTCCACGTAGCCGCTGGCTGTCACTTCCTGTCTGACTGCAAACTTAAACAGGAAGTGCTGCTTAATGCTGTGATTGCATCAAATATTGATTTCTGAACACTTAAAACAAGTTAAAACATTAGAAATATGTTGAGTCAAAATTAATATAAACTTCTTTTGCATTATTTAAGGTTCATTTTCTGCAAATACACGTTCTAAATGACAGTGTTTGTATTGTATATGTAAACATAAACCTTCAAATAGCAAAATCAGAAAATTTTAATACGTTTGCAGTGGTCCCTTGATATTTTCCAGAGCTGTACATTCACTACAACCACGTATAATTTTACTGCACTGCCATCACAAGGCTGCACAAATCTAACTCCCAAAATTGTGTTCGTGTGCGTCTAAGCTCTGGCAGCCGTAGCTCAGCAGTCGTCTATAAACCCCCGGGGTCAGGGGTTCCAATCTGTTGCCTCCTGGATACGTATTGACATGTATGCTGTCTGCCAGCTGCAACAACACTTTCCCAGAGGAGATCAATAAGTACGTCTGTTTTGAGAGAAACCCTATCAATGCACAGCTTACGGATGTATGTTTGGAATAAATGAAGCCACGTGTTTATTAACAGGAACCATTGTGAGGAGACGGTTTTTGAGACAGCCTATTTGTGGTTGCACTTGAGTTGTATAGAAACAGCAAATATCTGACACTTAATCTTTCTGTCAGTAGGACTTTTTTCTTTTTACTTGGCTTTCTGATTTCTGACCTTTTTGCCAGCTCTGGGCTCTGTGACCCATGCACACACAGGGTATTCACATGCTCTGCGTTGGGTCTTATTATAATAGACCATCCATTACAGCTAAATACACACACTCCAGTAGCAACCTCAGCTCCTTCACACTTATTTCACAATGATTCATATAATGCCCTTTGTACTGAAAAGGAAAAAAAATGGGTTGCTGTTCCAAAATAGTTAATACACGAAATAGTGAGGTTCATGACTGATGACTGAAGTCAGACGTTCAAGTGTGTGAACCCAAAAAAGAAGCTTATATTTCTATAGGTAAAGCTTTTAAAGCACTTTCTCTAACTTGTTTTAGCAGATCAGAGTTGGCCTTAGCGTAAAAATCCAGTTGTTTTAGTATGAGGCATAATCTTCCCGTTTACTGTAATAGAATTCTGGGTCAAACATGTCTATTGGCAGAATCAGGCTCTGGGTGGGCGGCAATCTGCCTCGACTGGTTGGGGTGAGTGGAAAGAGGAGAGAGAAAAGAACAACAACAAGTAATAAACCAACTGAAATGCTCACTGGAATCATACAGCTCTGAGGCAGAGGATGCAGAAGGAGGAGGATGAACAACTATAGAAAAGAAAAGACGACAAGAAATGGTATAAATGGATAACAGAATATAAGAATGATCCTATATCATGATCCTATGAAATGGTTCATGGGATGCACCATATGCTTGTCTACCTGAATATAATAAAATAATAATAATAATAAATTCCCTTTAATAAGTTCTTTAGAAGATGCGGCAGCACAGAACGAAGTGAACTCACAGCTGCCGCATTGTAAGACGTCGAGACACCGGTTTACAGCCATGACACCGTGCCTGCATGTAGCTGACTGTGTTTGTGTGTTTGTGCTGCAGGAATGCAGCCAGTGCTGTACTCGGTAAGAGAAGCTCTGGAGGGTAAACCACAGTGGGTCCGGACCGGAACTGAAATTTGTTATTTCAGGTATGAATGAATTTAGTGCAGAAAATGGGATCTTTCTCTCTGCATAGACAAAAACCATTGGCATTGAGGATCCAGTCATGCATGAGCATGCCATAAAAAGTCAAACTTCTATCTTCACACAGAGTGAGTGGCAGATTATGATAACGGATTATTAAAGTGTATCATTTATGTTTTGAATGTCCCAGCTGTGACCAGTCCCTAGAGGAGACACTAAAAGAGACAGACCTGAACATATAGTAACATAACTCACTGTTTCTACTGTCTCCTCCAGAAACCACTTTTGCCCAGTTCGAGGAAGAAGGAAAGCGACCTTTTACACACTGACGTTTACCATCACCTTCAAACATAAGGACGATGTCTGCTACTTGGCGTACCACTATCCCTACACATACTCTACTCTAAAGGTAGGAGCTATTTATCTGATTGCACAGCAGCGCCCTACACGAGCCTGCTGTAAGTCAAAGAGTAGTGCTTTGTCTGTAAGTGTTATGTATCCAGACTGAATATGATATTTGGCATGATGTTTTCTTGTGCAGTGCGTATTAAACTCCAGGATAGCTTGTTCCCTCTGCAAACTTAGATATCCCTGGAGTACAATTAAAAAAATTTGAATTTTTGAAAAAGTCCCAGCTGTTCTGAAAATATGGTTTGTAGCTATTTTTAGTGATCAATCTGAAAAAAGATGTAGTAATAATTAGAGATGTCCCCTTAATGCCAATATCGGCATTAAAATGTGATATTGGAAAATACCACTATCGGTTTTTAATGACTTCTACATACCCTGCACATATTATACTCTTCAGCGACTTCTATCTCTTAAGAGAAGTTACCTAATGTAACCCCTAGTTTTCATTACTTTACACACATATTGTTTAAGTTTGTGGGTAAATGGTGGTTAAAATGGTTAAACAGTGACAATCATAAGTCTTCTTTATACAGCACGGACAAAACTGGTACCTGAAAATCAGCAATATCTCCTGTCAGTTATGCCTCTTAAAAACACACAGTCTGTCTCCGTTTCTCAACTAGTACTAAACAGTGCTTAGAAAAATATGCACTGATCCTGCAAGTACTATTCATAAGTCTACTTCGCACACACGCGTGTATCTGTTCAGGCTCACCTGAAGGTGCTGCAGAAAGCTGTGGATCCTGCCAAGATATTTTTTCAGCAGCAGATTCTTTGTGGTACTTTGGCTGGAAACTCGTGTCCGTTGGTCACCGTCACAGCTTGTCCTGCCAGCAGGGCCTGGAAAGACTTGCACCAGCTACGTGAGTACTGCTGTGTGTGCATGTGTATGTCCCTTTATTTTTAAGGAGGAGGTTAGACTGGGGTTTGGTTACAGGTGTACAGGTGTTTGTTTGTGTGAACAAATGGCGACCATCTATTCTGACAAGGACAGTTTTCCCATTCTTCGTTTATTTCAGTACTTAGTTGAAAGCCAGTGATCAAAAAATATCTGTTAGGTTAATTAGAAGAAAAACATCAAAATAACAGTAACATAATTCTCTGCTTCTTCTTTTGAAAAACAACCCTTGATTTTACTTTTCACTGTTGATATCTTATCTTATCTTATCTTATCTTATCCTATCTTATATAAAAAATGTAAATTAAATAACTTAAAGTGATTGGGAAAACCAACAGGGGCGAGACAAGTCCAGAAGGGAAACGCAGGTAAGTGCACACTGGAGATAAAAAATGCTGAGAGGTGACATTTACACAGATGCATAGATACAGAGTTTGATCCAAAATAGACTTTAAAATGAGGGAGAATAGGTGAAACAGGTTACATGACTGCAGACTGATTTGAGGGCAAAGACAAGAGCAGACTTAGGTGAGAGAAAAAGCAGGAATTGACCATATATGCAACAGACTAGAGAGATCAGCTGGAGACCATGACATTAATGTACTTCTAATAATTCAGCAATTAATTTCTTTATCTTCCTGTTGGTCACAGTCCCTTGATGCGAGATGTGGATAGTACAAAATATTCACATGGAGATGAACAGAAACTGGAAGCATGCAGTCGTGTTTTTCTGCTCATCACATGGAAAATGTAATGTAATGCTTTTTTCTGATCGTTGTACACGGCAATTATAATGGACAGCACATATGTCTTGGATCAGCTGGGACTTTTTAGTGCTTAGTGCCTGGGCGAAGGTGAAGATATGGTTAGATATGTTGGTAAATTCTCTTTTGATACTGAACGTATCAAAGAAATGTTCAGGTAACACATTTTTGTCCATAAAAAAATATTCAACTGCATCAAGTTTTTCTTTCGACTAAAATGTCCGATGTTACAACATCCAGATATTTGAGTTTAACGATGTTAAGGGTGCTTTATTGTTTGGATCAGACATCACAGCAGAGGGTTAGGGTCAGAGTAAGACTGAACTGGTTAATGAATAAAACAGTCACTTCACAGACACAGCGCTGTGTGAACATACCGTTGAACTTCAGATTGATAGACGTGGTTTACGGTTAGATAGGTTTAGGTAAGGATTATTGCAAGGGTAAGGGTTAGGCAAATGCTGGTCAGGGTCAGGGTTTAGATATAGGCCTCCAGGTGTGTGTGTGTGTGTGTGTGTGAGAGAGAGAGAGAGACAGAAAGTACAAACAAAGCCTGGAGCAGGAACAGCCAATCGGTTCCTGCCTTTTTCCTGTGTATGCAAATGAGCATGTTAATCACACCTCGTTACAACCAGCCATTCGTCATCAGTACATCAGCACTGTGACTTTATCCTGCAGAGTGCGCCTCACAACTTATTAGATGAAAAGATTCAAACTACTTAATGTAAGAGAAACGGGTTTCCCCAATAGTTTGTGACTTCTGCTCTTCGTTTTGCTATTTTTCTAGCACATACAAGCATTTCAGTGAGGGAGGGATTACACAGAGTAGTGTGCTTCATTCCTCTTGCCTAATTAAAACAAGACTTCCAGTGCTATCGTAGCTCATCAGCAAAATCGTTTAATTAATCAAACATAATCTCATTTAGCAGGACAGACATGGCCTACAGGTAACTGAAGCTGGGTTAGGATGCTCTCATTGTCTCACACATTACTCTCTCACATTTCTTCTGATAGCCTCAGACTTGCTGGTTCTGCTTTAAAATAAGCAGGAATGTGTCCATAAATTTTAACATTTGGATGGAAATACATTTCAATGGCCACCTGATATTTGGAGCCCAGATCAGTCATGTGTTTCCTTCTTGAAGGTGCTTTTCTAGGCCTTCACTTCAGTCACCTTAAGCTGTTTGTGGGTTTTTTCCTAATGAACTCAAGACAAAACCAAGAACTGATTTCTTTGCTTCAGTTCATTCCTAAGTTGCTTCTGCAGTATATATAGGGTTGTGATTTATCTGCACTGTGAAGCAGCGTCCCAACAGATTTGGCCCGCTGGAGTGGCTGCTTTTCTGGCACAATACATGACACAAACAGTTTTTATCACATAGTTTTGATTATAATTGACATGATTTGCAGGACATATCCCAAAAGCATGTAGTATAACAAAATGGAAAAAACAGTTTTAAAAACGTCAACTTCTCCTAAAACAAAGATCCAAGACTGAGGCAAGTTGAACTGACACAGAATTTTTACTAGGGGTTAAATGGGATAGGAGATTTGAACTTAAGGGTATTAGGTGGGATTTGGATAGAAGAGTAAATGGGAATAACATCAACTAGAATTAAGGGTAACCAGCTTCTTTCCCCCTTGGAAGATATACAGAGGTATAAACAGATTTGAAATAAGATAGTTTTATGAAATGCCTTTTGCTGTAACTTAAATTAATAACGTCTGATGCTCTACTGTGAGTTTACAAAGCACCTGTAGTGGAAACTCTATTTAAATGCCCTGAATAACCTGACAGGAGGAGCAGATATTAGGAGCTGGAGCTGTAGATGTTTAGAGACTAATCTGACTTAATGTGGTATTAATGTAACCTGGCTGTGTACTTGTATCTGACATCCAACTTCTTCTGAATCCCTCGATATCCCATTTTATTCTCGTTCCACATGTTGCTCATCTACACAACACTGCTTTCCAAAATATGGGTTCAGCAGCAGCAACTGTATTTGAGCTAAAACAACCGTAACTGATCACATACTATTCATTTGTTGGCATGCTATCTGTGCAACAGTAATCGCTGGCACTCAGAAATGTTAATTATGACCCTCTCATGACATCTGGCAGCTGACATAATTGGCCAGCTGTCACTATCGCTGACGGAGCCTATTAGATTGCTGTGATGCGTGAAGAGGACACACCATTAGCAAAGCTTTAATTAAAGACCTGATCGGGATAATTGAATGATGCCTGGCACTCCGAGAACCAACCCAACCAGAGAACACAAAACATGTAAACATCAAATACAGTGTAGTGTGTGCTGAATAACAATCGAGTTAACGTGGATTTCACAGGTATGATGCCAGAAAACGAAGAAGAAGCAATGTTGGACAATGTGATGACGCTCCACGATATCGACAGGCAAACGATTAGGTCTGTATATGTCTGTCTGCAGGTAATCGTCCCTGCATCGTGTTGACAGGCCGTGTTCATCCTGGTGAGTCTAATGCCAGCTGGGTGATGAAGGGCACCCTGGAATTTCTGTGCAGCAACGACCCAGTGGCCCAGAGTCTCAGGGAGGCTTTCATATTCAAGTTCATCCCCATGCTCAACCCAGACGGAGTCATCAATGGCACGTAAGTGGAAGGCAGGAAAATGCATTATTGGGATCCTATTAACAGTGAATTACAGTAAACCAGTGTAGATGAATGCAGATGATTATTTTTTAGCATCACTATTAGAAAGGATGCTGCTAATTTTAGAAATATTCCTCTGGTTTATATAAATATATATATATGCACACAGCCCTTTGCCTGTCTTTCTCTGTGTGTGTGTGTGTGAGATGTAAATCTTGCAACACAATTCTGACATCGTTTCACACTGCAGGGATTTACTCACTGAGCTACTTTCTTTTCTTCTTTCTTCTGTCTCTTTCTTTCTTGGATCAGTTTTCTGAGCTTGAAAATATTGTAAATAGTGTGTGTATTTTGAATCATCGTAGACACATTTGCAAGGGTGGGGAGGGGTCGAGAGGTTCTCTCATCAAGTTTAGCTGAAGATACATCCCCTTTTTTACTTGTATTCATTTGGTTTGGATGTTAAGTGTAACTGCTACGTGTCTCACAATGATTAGTGTCAGAAACCCATTGATTAATAATAACATATAATTTCAGTTTATTTATTTAATAATCTGATACATGTGTGATGAATTTGCGTTGATATATAAAACCCTTTTATGTGTTTCAAAGTAAAGTAGATGTGTAGTTTGTCTGTTACTGTTACTTCGAGAGAGAGAGAGAGAGAGAGAGAGAGAGAGAGCTGGTTTGTGTTGACAGAGGATTATGTTTAAGTTACGTTCAGTACTGAACGTACAGTCACCACTGTGAAAGGTAATAAACCCGATGTTTAGTGTGGCTCCTGAATGTCTCACACAAATTGCAAAGTGAATGGTGACAGAAAGGTAGGACAGGGGACCTGTATGCGGAGACACACGCTGAGCTTTTGTCATTCAGGATGCTCGCATTCCAATTTCTTCACTCGCCAAAAAAAGAGTTCAGTAAGTGAGCAGTGCTGTTCACATTGCTATACTACTAGAACACGATGTAGCTGGATAAACAGACGGTGAGATTAAAAGCTGCCTGTAATTAAACTACAAATTAATGTGAGCAGTACATTATGCATTAGTATTATTAAGTCTTACAGAGTCAAATAATATCTGGCAGCAAATTCCCAATGGCCTTTATTGTTGATAAAGCCATCACAAACAATAGCACAGTGCACAGTGAGTATCAGTCAGTTGCACACACACGCACAAACACACACACACACACAGGCTTGCCTGAGGGAAGTCAGATGCATAGGCTGGGCAGAGGGGAGTAAATCTTGTGGAAAAGAACAGTTTACAAAGAGTTTGAAGTGTGTTAGATCCTTGTTTTTCTGTGTGTTTGCTGCCCTGGGACATAGCTGAAGCTGGGAGGCCGCAGAATAAAGAGACAGACCGAGAGAGAGAGAGAGAGAGAAAGATCGTAGTGGGAAACAGTGAAACATGAGAAATGAGGGAGAGGAGGCAAAGACATCCAGAGAAGAACAAATCAATAAAGCTGTAGAGAAGCACAGCAACTTTGTTGGATATTCTTCCCTCAAAAAGCTTATCCGTGAAGTCAGTGGTTCCCAACTGGTTCAGCCTCAGTGCACACCCGGAAAGACATAAAGTCTAGTCAAGACACAAAAACAATGTTATTTAGACTTTCATATTTTGGTTTAGTTTACCAGTTAATATATGGAAAAATAATAACAGTACAGCTGATTTGCAGAAAAAAGTTGCAGCCTGTCACACGCTTCACTCACATGTCACACACTGACAGCTGAAGGCTAATTTCCTGTCAATTTTGTTTGGGGGGAACAGTTGAGTAGTTGCTGGGTTGCTTTGAGTACACAGAAAGAAACTACATTATGCAGAGGTGTCAAAAGTACACACATCCTGTATTTAGGTAGAAGTACAGATACTTGTGTGATGAACAACACAGTCGTGCTGTCATTTAAAGAAACACATGAACGTCGTTTGTGCCTGCTAGCAGCAGAATTAGGCCCACCCCCAATTGCTCTCATTGGTTTAGATGCTTCATGATGCACATTCTGCATAGTTATGTAAAACATAAAGCGCATTTGATTTTAGACTTAAATAATTTGCTTCGCTTTGCTGTAGAGGAGTTTCTCTATTTCTGAATTTCATGTTCCTGTACACTGAAACCAATCATGTATTTCTGTCACGGATTCAGTAATTGTTGAGTTGTTCACAATCCCTGATTAATTGAGTGGAACTGAATGTTGTTCCTCTGTCTCGACTCTTTAGTCCAAGTATCCATTTCTTGTGTGGCAGCCCTTATTTAACTTCACACAGTTAGTCTAAATGGTTTTAAAGCGTATTTGCTCTGACCGATTACACTTAGCTCAGCCCAGTCAAGCTCACTGCCTGACAAACACAGACACACTGGGAGGATATTTTACAATCTTTACTTTCATATGGAGGAGGTGCTGAAACCACTTGTCTGTGAGTGTCTGTGTGTGTGTAGTACCACTTATCATATCAAAACTAGTCAAATGTTTTTCATACAGCCTATAATATTATCTCACATTTTACATATTGGGGCCCCTTTAAACATTCAAATGCTGGGAGAAGAACCCAGCTGAGGAGAGCTCCCTGTTCCAGGAAGTCACACATAATAAATGAATATACAGTAAGTTCTGTGTAGAGAACAGAGTAAGAAAGTCCATTTCTGTTATGGGAAATCATAATGCCAAAATAAATCCCTAATTCCAAATACAAATAATGTCATTTAGAGAATACAGTATAGTGGTTATTAAACTTACGTTTATTAGTACAGCAAAGTTACAGTCTCCTTCTTAGGAGAGCCATAGATGCGACCCTTGGATCTGATGCTGTCAAAGCAGATTCAATTCAATTTTTAATTCATTTTTGTTTATTTAGCCCCAAATCACAACAAACATTTCTCCAGTCTCAAGTTGCATCTCGAGTCATTTCTTTGAAAAATAGAAATCATCTTCTCAAAGAAACCTCCAGCAGATTCAGGCTTATGGTGGGTGGCTACTGTCTTGAGCAGCTTAGTGTGAGTGGACAGCAACAGACAAAGCATGATCAGGGTGTATGCCAGATATTAGGACCTAGGTCACAGCCCCACCTCCCACGATGAGGAGCTAGAACAGGGGTAGGCAGGTTTCGGTCCTAGAGAGCCGCAGCCCTGCTTGTTTTCCAAACATCCCTGCACTTACGGCTTTTGACTGGCTGAACACACCTGCTCCAGGTAATCGACAGTTACTGCTCTTGGTCAACAGCTGGAGGGTTGGATAACAAGCAGGGCTGTGGCTCTCTAGGACCGAACCTGCCTACCCCTGAGCTAGAAGAAAGACAGAATGCACAAGAGATAAAAAAGAGGGAGAGGAACACAGCCTGTATGGCTTCATGCTTGGGATGCGAACCAATGGTTAATTTAAGGAAATGCTGTTTTAAAGGAAATGTCATGCCACTCTTGTTGACAGAACAAGGGGCTACAGTAAATTACTGGTTATTAATGGGAGTATAATTGAGACTGAAGACAACTCATTGACCAAGACAACGGAGGGTTTCAACAAGAAAACCCTAGCTAGTGATTGATCATTATGGCACATAAATGAGTTTTGAGTTTAAATTTAAATACATTGCAGTGGAGTTATTCTAAATCAACAGGGAGGTTATTCCAAAGGAGAGAGGCACAGTAGAAAATGACCCCCAGCCTGCTGACTTCTTTAACTCTAGGGAAAGAAAGGAGACCTGTGGTCTGGGAGCGGAGGGTATGAGGCAGAATATATTAGAATATTAGCAATATTAGAACTTTATGTCGATCTGACTTTAATAGGGAGCCAATGGAGAGAAGCTAAGACTAGTGTAATGTGTAACATTTCCTGGTTTTGGTTCAAATTCTTGCAGCAGCATTATGCACTGTTTGAAGACTCTTAGTACTGGCTTGGAGCAAACTTGAGAACAGCACATTAAGTCCATTGTAAAACCAAGCAATACAATATGTGTACAATGGACAGACTGAGAGATGGTACTGTGATGCTGGTGTATAAAAACGTGCATTATATAAATCTAACAAGGTTATAATAAATATAGTGGAGGAGACCTTTGTCTTGTTTATTCATTAAAGCACATTGCATCTAAAGTAAACTTTCACACCAAATAAGACAGCTCAAATGTCTTTCACTGTGTCTCCACAGGAATCGCTGTGATCTGAATGGCGAGGATCTGAATCGTCAGTGGTGTAAACCAGACCCTGTCCTCAGTCCCACCATCTATCACGCCAAGGGCTTCCTTTACTACCTCAACAGTATAGGACGAACTCCTCTGGTGAGATTAAAAAAAACTCACGTCCTTTGCAAAGTAAGGTGGAAACAGCTGTGGTGATAAAATCTCACATCAATAACTAATGTTACGTTACTGTGAGTGGACAGACACAAAGTACATCAAATCCCCACTGAAAAGAAAAAGTGAAAGTGTTATAATGTAAAATAGGGGGTTAAGGGTGTTCAGCAAATCATGTGCAGACAGATGGTGAGTTTCTGTGGAGGCATTGATTGCCCAGTGAAAGATGCTAACAATTTCAATCTTCATACTGAATCATACTTAATGACTCACAAGACAGTCCTGTACTTTAAAAAGGAAAACTATTGTCATTACAACTAAATTGAATCCTAGTCAATCACTCTGATGTTGTGGATATTATTTTAATGAGATGTTACTGTTATGACTTTATGCATTGTGCCGTATAAAGTCTGCTTTTAAGTCTCACAGTAGATAACTGTGCTTGAAGACGGTTCTCACCAGAAAGCACAGTGCTCATCTGTTCTAGTTTTTCCTGACAATGCTTACTTCAGTTATCAGCTCAAGCAGAACCAAAACCTAGAAACTCCCGCAACGAGTGTCCTCCTCCCCAAAGTCACTCAAACATACATCATCCACTTTCATCCTCATGTCCTTCATGCCATTACCATTACACTCTTGTACTTTGGTCCTTGCCAGTGAAAATTCTTGAACGTGTCATTGAGCAGCATGGCCACAGCTGAGCCATTCCCCGGATTATCTGCCAAATAATACCAGCCTCAGTTTCCTCCAGTCATCCTCCTACATCATCTGTTCAATTGCCCATCCTGTTAACATCTTTTCACTCCCTGTTCCCTCCACCCCCTTTGTCCCTTTCTAGGCATGTCTGGAGTCATGCTTAGGTGGAACCAACATAAACCAACAGAGATGGAACAACACTGAGAATCAACATCACTTTTGTAGAAAATCAATAAGTTCTTAGAGAGTAGATGTTATGAAAATAGGTGTTTTCTATGTCAAACAGGGGGGGTTGTCAGCTGTAATTACCAGACCAGGTATTCTGTAGGGGCCAATATTCTGAGAAATATGTTAATGCCCTTGTGCCATTGATCTAAAAATGCAGAAAGCCAGGGACCTTTTTCTTTACATGAATCAGGTGAGCCATTAGAAGCAAGAAAAAAGTTGCACAGAGTAAGGTCTGGGAGTGCCTTTTGCTGTGATGCCATCATCCTAAGAGTAAACCAGTAACTGAACACTGAGGCAGGAATGACAAACGCAGCATGCTCTGTTGTCAACTATTCAAAACTTAGAAACCTACTCTGTAGTCGACTCATTCCCTGAAGATGCTGGAGGACTCACTTGCTGTTTCGGCGTCATTAGAGTAGATGGGGTTTATCATCAGTTTCACTCAGAGTTTACTTCAGCACTCTTCTCTTATCATTTTCCTTTCCACTGAATAATACCAGACAAAAACACCCTCTTACACATGGGAGTTCTGTTTGATATAAGATCGGTTCTTTACAGTTCTATTATCAGTTTGATTTACTTATTCGTGGGTATTTGTGTAGACGATTATTGCAGCCTGGTAGAGCTCCTTCTCTCTCTTCCTGCGCATGTCTTCCAGGTTTTCTGCGACTACCACGGCCACTCTAGAAAGAAGAATGTTTTCCTGTACGGCTGCAGTGTTAAAGAAACTCTGTGGCAGTCTGGCTCCGCTGTTGACACATCAGGAATGAAAGAGGATCCCGGATATAGAGTGAGAAACACACTGACACATGCATGTAGACACAGTTGCAGTTTACACCAGACAGGCCACTAAAGACAGGACTTTCTCTTTGTCTTTTCATCTATTCAAATTTATCCATATCTTTCTTATTCTAGACCCTGGCAAAGACATTGGATCGAATTGCACCGGCCTTTTCATTCAACAGCTGCAACTATTTGGTAATAAGAACATAAATTATTACACAGATTATATATTTTGTGATCTAAATCGTTATCACACATCCATCTGAATAATTAACTTTGACCATATAAACCATTATAAGGCATGTTTACCTCTTTTTCTCTTTATTGTTATTGGTGCTTGCCATTGAAAGTTAATGCACAAATGGAGGCACATATTGTTTTCTAAACTGGCTTCTATATAGTATATTTGGTGCCTGCCATTGAAAATTAATTATTCTTCCGTCAACGAGAATATGCCACAAACTGGAAGAGAAAACCCCACACATTAAACATCTGTACAGCCAACCAATTGCTTGTTTGTCCAAAAGCCTTTTATAGCCTTCAAATTAAATAGTGTTTTGCACAGTGTGTGTGCTTCTTCTTATCCATTCCATTATTACTGCAATTAATCTACTACAATTGCAGTGACTGACCCCCCCCACCACCTTGTGGTCCATGCACCCCTGCAACCCACCTGTGCAGTGTCTCCCTCTTGCCCTGTGGAGTGTGTGCACTGCACTACGACCCCTGCCTGTGTCCCTCCCCCCCAACACCTCACTTGATGTGCTTCTCCTTTAGTGGCTCAGGCCTACTCTCCCACACATTTTCTCTGGACATTGCTCAGTCTAGTTATTATTATTTTTTTGCTTCTCCTTGGTCATCTCAATCATCATCAATACCATTTGTTTTATATTCATATTGCCAGTTTTTGTCTTATTATTATCACCACCGGCAGCATCTCTGTCATCTAGTGCTGATTCATTTTCTGTAAAGGTTTAACTACTGATTGATTTTGACATACAGTATATACATATATCTTGTTATTTTTACAATAAATCCCCAATGTTATAAACTAACTGCTGCATCTTGATTTGAACTTATCAGGTGGAGAAGTCTCGCTCTTCCACAGCCAGGGTGGTTGTCTGGAGGGAAATGGGTGTGCTGAGAAGTTATACCATGGAGAGTACTTACAATGGTTGTGACCAGGGAATATACAAGGTTTGTGTGTGTGGGTGTGGAACCAACTCCCTCTTAAGGTTCGAAAAGCATACGCCCTCTCAACCTTTTTAGACTTTAACACTGCTAGCTGTGTGTCTTCGCCCTCCTGTAGTTTTGTTTCTTCCTCTTTGTCCCCTTCTCTCTATACCTTTATGCAGGAATCTGCAGCTTGGAGCTGTATAATATCTGGTGGGCAGCTGCTGGTCCTACCATCCTACCTGCTGTTTACGCTGCCTGCCTCGTGTTCTTCTCTTTGATTTGCCTGTTGTTCTATTCTCTCTTCTCTGTTCACTAACCCCAACCGGTTGAGGTAGATGGCCCCCCACCCTGAGCCTGGTTCTGCTGGAGGTTTCTTCCGTTAAAGGGAGTTTTTCCTCTCCACTGTCACCTCAGTGCTTGCTCAGGTGGGACTGTTGGGTTTTCCATATTCTTTTGTATTTGCCTATTTTTGTAAGGTCTTAAACATTACAAAATGTAAAGTGCCTCAAGATAACGTCTGTTGTGAATTAGGGCTAAATAAATAAAACTATATTGGATTGAATTGGGTGATATTTATTTAAAATATGACCAAAGAGGTGGGGTTCAGTGGGGTTCAATACCATCCTATTCTAATCTTATAGAGTAGAGTTCCACGACTTTGGCACATTTTACAGATGTGGAACAGACACATTTCACATGACTTTGTTTTTTCTGTTTCTGTTGCTTTTCTGTTGTTTTACTGTTTCTTATTACCACCTCTGTTTTTTAGATTTTGTTCATAAAGATAATAGATCATTTACTTGTGAGAGACATATTTTAAAAACATGTTTTTGAAAACAAAATGCAATACACATAAAATCATTCCTTTCGTTTCAATTTATGGAGTAAATGTTTCTGCTCGGTGTTATGCCAACAGGTAAATGTGAGTTTGTCTGCAGGCTTTTGGATGTCAATCGTGAACTCAAGCATGACAGACATCTGTTACATATGATATACATGAGCTGCCATAGAACACCAGGACACATTGTTGTCTACGAGGGTATTACAGTCACTAAAATGAAACCTGGTGCAACCTGCCTGACTTTTCCTGCCTTGATTATACCTGATAACTAAACAAGTTAATATGTTTTCTTCCTGTAACGGTGAATACTGGATGAAAAAAAGACCCTATAGTAAAGAGATTGGGTTTTATCTCAACACAAAGATCAGCATTTGAGTAAGATATGGAAATCAGTGTGTGGGGTCTATGGTAAAACTATTTGCTACTGAAGAATGTACTACTCTTAAAGTAGCTGCTCACTTGCTACTCAGAGTCGATGAATTTCAGATACAGTTTCCTTCTGCCGTGATAAGTCAGATGAATCATATGTTATGACTATTTGTGAGGATATAACATAACAGAAGTCTTAGATCAACTCATTGATGAATAAAGACAAGCACAGATTGAATGTTTAGCATCTGAATAATCAGAATCAGCTATGCTAGCACAAACAAAGAATTTGCTTACGGTCTTTCTAGGACAGTACAGACATCGATGACAACAACAGTTCAATAGATTTCAGCTAGAATATTGGTTGTAAAGGCAGTAAGTTATAGACAACACATTCTTGACATTGTGGCATAAAGATAGTAAGACAAGACAGTGAATGTGTGTGTGTGTGTGTGCTAGTTTACGCCATCACTTCAGGTGGACAAGCGAACCTGAAACTTTGAAAAAAGACAACTTAAAAAAAAATAAATAAAAACCTTAAAATTAATAAAGTTACTGATACATTTCCAGCCACTATTACATTTATTCAGTCGGTTAAAATCTGCCTGGAACTTTGAAGGTGGAAGAAACAGATTTACATTAACGAGACCGAAAGAAGCTGAACAAGAGCGTGAATTGACTTCTGAGGCCGCAAGCTGAAAATGGACAGAGGTTTGCGAAGAGACAAGTTTTGTCTTTAAGCAGCATTATCGGACCAGCACAGTTTTATACCGCCGCTCAATACTATTAAAGGAGAACTATGTGAGACAACTATGTTTTTATTTTATTTGTTTTTAGAAGCACCATCTGGTTAAAGTCATGGATTTGTGTTGACAGATCTCTCTGACAGAGTTATGAGTAACAACACAATAGTAATATTCTCTCATCAACATCTGTAATTTACTAACTTACTATAAACAATATTGCCATGGGGTGAGGAAATTCTAAAAAAAAGACATTTCATCTCTTCTTCCATCTTATTTTTTCATCTTTTTTACAAACTTTCCTAACCTTCTCGGGCCTGCATCAGAGAAGAATCCCCGTAGCATGAGGTGTCAATTTGAATGTGTCAAAAAGTGTCATAATCACTTGGCATTTTTATGTATAGACAGATTTACCATTTATTTAGCAGTTCGGGGTCGGTGAGAAGAAACCACCACAATTCACACACACACACCCGGATGCGAGAGCTGACACACAGACACAGGCAGGATCTCTATTCTTCTGGAACATGTTCCCTTCCCTGTTCTTAAAATTATTGAACTGACATTTCTCTAACACACACTGCATGAAAAAAACATGCATTCACATATATTTCTGCTGCGACCCACATTGGTGTAGGCGTTCCAATCGATACATAAAGCCTCATGGGAAATTATACACCTATAGAAAAAGAGGACACACTCACCAAACTCCTATATAGAGCAAACACACGCATGTGCTCCTTATGTCATTTTCCATTCAAAGTCCCCTGCTGCATGCTACTTACTGGAAGGAGAAGTTAGGAAAGATCGAGTAGTTACATACAATTCTTCAAATGTTCTACCGTGTGTATGCAGGGCCTCCAGACAGGAACCAGGGAGCTGCAGGAGATGGGGATGAAGTTCTGCCACAGTCTGTTGTCTCTAACCAAAGACAGGACGGCTCCTTACTGCAGGAGATTCATCAATCACATGGACTTGGACCACAATTCTCACAAGTAAGACACCAGTCTGACACAACCTGTCAGACAACAGTTTTGTCAAAACAAAAGCAACACGTTCTCATCCCACGACATCAGATACTGATGCTTTATCAGTGCTTTGGTGTTGCATATTGGCACTTAAGGTACCCAAGTGATGCAAGAGGTGGGTTAGGTTCAGGCATGAAACATCTGAGTTAGGTTAAGTGTAAATATAGCAACACACCAGACTCTATTTTCATATATATGTACAGTACCTCATCTCATCTATCTCATCCGTAGCCTCTGATTTAGCTGAATTCGTGTGTATTTTGGCTCTTAACACCTAACTTTCATTCTTTATTCATATCTCAGCACATTAAAATCATGTGGAACATTGCAGCTGCTCACACAATGTGCATTGAGCATCTCCAGGATATATCAGTTTTTTAAAAGTGCCAGAAATTGAAGGTGAGTTCTGTTTTGGCTCTCGCTGTAAAAAATAAGGAGAAATGTATTTTAAGAAGTCTGCATGGATCCAGTCTGCAGAGCTGGCTCTGTGTGTGCAGACAAAGATGAATGTGACATATTACAGTTATCTTTTAATCAATCTCAAACCGGCCGGACCTCCTAACACACCACCTGACCCATAATTATAATATTGGCTCAGAGCTGCCGCTGGACAGTGAAGGATAACTCTCAGCATGCAGAACACAGTCCTTCCAACGACATAAGATAATAAATCATACGCCATAAATAAATTAGAAAACACGGAGGCAGTCCATTTATTTCTCTCTGAGGTCAGGATCAACTCATGGTACCTCTCCATAAAAGCCTGCACACTTTAAGCTTTGCTGCTACAGCACTTTGGATCCATGAGAACTTTTTTCTGTTTTTATTATGCAATCTGTAAATATGGATTTCTAAATGAGTGAATATATTTTTGCACTCATCTAATTTGTAATGAGATAAATAGTTATTTAATGCAGAGAAGACAAGTGGAAATTAGTTTTCCTGTGAACTAACTGCAAACAGTCAGCAGCTACTGCATCAATATAGATCAGCCGTAAGAAAGATAAACTTTGTCCTGGTCTTTATCTCTCACTTAAAGCGGGAGACAGGAACAAATGTAATTGGCCCCTAATAACTCACGTCCCAACTCCACCAGCTCTGCCTGGTTTCACCCTGTAATGCCAACCCTTTTCTTTTTTACAACCTTCATCATACTCATTAAGGGGGGTACCATTGGCTTAAGTATGTAGGATGTGACACATGATTTTTCAAATATTCAGCTGTTTGACATGTGACAACAAAAATAATACTACAACAACACATAAATAACACAGTACAATACAATACAATACAATACAATAACACAGCATGGAACCAGTTTCTCCACTAGTGACCTAATGACAAGAAGAGTAGAACGTCTCAACATAGTAGGTCTGTCCCAGTTTCAGACTCAACATCAGCCAGTAGCACGTGAACTGAAAATCATAATACATAAAACATAAGAGGCGGGCGATATCTACTTTGTATGATTTCTTCTGTTGTCCCTCTGAGTCCCGACAGGTGAGAGCTGGCCCGTTGCTGGAACCAGCGGGACTCTTGCTAGATTTGACCATAAAACAAAAAGCGCAGAATAAAACCACACAAGACATCTGTGGAGAGATGTTTTCACTTCCTATAGAATCTGATGGAGCTTCGGAATATTTGTCAGGAGGAATGGGATAAGCTGCTCAAATCCAGCTGTGCGAGGCACATGACCTGTATTCTGTGCAGACCCGTGGATCCTGCGCTGCAGTGATTGATGTGTGGATCTAAATTGGAGCTGAACAGCTACTTTTGATTTTCAAACACCCATTCAGTTGCCTCAGAGGTGAAACGTGCCGTCTGTATTCCATTTTGTTATGTCACCCTCTGAATGCTGTTTCATCATTTTCACTCACCTCTGATCTTTTCCTCCTCTCGTGATCCCTTTTGACACATTTTCTTCATTAGCCTCCTTTTTGTGTCCGTCTTCCGGTTGTGTCATTCATGTTCCCGTCTTCAGTTTCTTCTCTGTTGTTAGGTGTGCTGCATGCTTGTCAGAACAGCCAAATGGTATTATTCATAAACTGTCATACACCATTTCAGTGTGAATGGGAGGAGATCCATCACTGACTTCTTGTCATTTGTGGATAATTACACACTACGCTTGCAGCACTTATTGCCAGTGACATTGATGTGTGTGACTTATCTGTGTGTTTCTGTCTGTAACTCTGTGTCTTTGTTTGAATTCACAGCCAGTTTACCTTTACAGTACAGTGACGTGTAAAGTTTGCTGTTGGTACAAAAAAATAAAACGAGCAAATTTGAAATTGAATCATGGTTCTGTCACCTTTACCTGCAGCGTGTAATTCATTCAGGTTTAAAACCAGAAACATGTGCCCTTCAGTCATAATTCTCCTCCTAAAGAACTTCACTGTGGATTCGATATGCATATTAAAAGTTCAGTAACCTCCACAAACTTTAATTACTTGGACAGCAAATTTAGTGGGTTTTAAGGAATAGTGGCAAGAT
>JAUMHF010000023.1:605354-620166 GCA_032359275.1 Microctenopoma steveboyesi | reverse complement strand
TAAAAGTTCAGTAACCTCCACAAACTTTAATTACTTGGACAGCAAATTTAGTGGGTTTTAAGGAATAGTGGCAAGATGTGTGAACTACTTTCAGTTCCGTGGCTCGTGTCTGTCAATCAATCAAACACTTGTAGCTGTGGGTTAAACCTGCACGATGCTCAGGAGCAATAATGGACTGAACAAGAAGAAGAAGAATTGAATACATTGGTACATGTTACCACGAAATGTACTCTCTGCATTTGACCCACCCCCCTATGGGGGGAGCAGTGAGCAGCCACAGGCGGTGCTCGAGCGTCTCGCTCAGGGACACACCTGGTATGGCTGTCTCGAGGGGTTTTTACAGCATTTTTATTGGACTGAGGTCTGGGCTCTGACTTGGCCACTCCTAAAGTTTATCTCTGAAGCCATTCTTCAGGACACAGACCCTCAGACAGTCTCGCCTCCCTCCACAGAAGTCAGAGTCATAGCCTGTTCTTGTCCTTTTGCGTCTTTCGTTTCATGTTTCTCTGCTCCTCCTCCTCACCTTGGCCACGCCCCTCCCACCCTCACTCCCTCATTGCTCTCACGTGCTTCTTCTTCGTGTCGTATTTCCCTTGTTGTTTTGGGTTAAGCTTCTGTTCCATCTTTCCCTAGCTTTCGTCAACCCATGTTCTCCCCAGGTCATCATCTCCCATCCCACGTTAACACCTCTTTCTCACTTTGACTCCCTTTCTGCGGAAACTTGAAAAAGCCAAACGCAGGTGACCTGACACGGGTTAGTTTCGATTTACGGATCTTGATTCCTCTCACCTGAATCTGTCGATGTCCTCCCGCCATGATTCTGCTGGAGGTTCCGACACACTTTTATACCTTTGGTGGGATGTGGTTGTGTAACCCCTAATTTACCCCACAATTCAATTAAACTTTTTTTTATTAATCCTGGAGAGAAATGGCTTTGCTCTAAACTGAGAGCAGACAAAGCAATTTCCCTCTGGAAAAGTTATTTTGAATCTTGAATCAGACTTTATTGCTTTAATACACAAATAATTCATAACCATCTTCTCATCTGACCCTTCACACATTCTTCATGAATAATTCCTTTAAATATTTAATATTTAAAGGTGCCAGTTCCTACGAAGGTCCAGGCATTTGTTTTACAATTTCCTGCAGTCCTTTCAGTTACAGCTGGACAGGCGCTACATTCAACCTTCTCTAGTTGTTTGTATCAGAGCAGCTACTGAGAGTTGAGCTCTGGGAAACAAGCAGGCTTACAAGGGATTCGAGTAAAAGGTAGAGATGTTTACAAAGTCTTAGCTGGGGCTCAGTATGGAGCCTCCTGTGTTCTGTCACTCGGCCACACAAGACACTGAATGCCTCTCTGGTTCTCTCGATCTCATGCTCACTCTGTGTCTATACGCCACATTTCTTACTCTTGCCCTTCTCTTTCACTTGAATCACCAACCCTGGGGTTGACTCCCCGACCTGCTACGCCATCGTCACCCCTGATCATTGTCACTTAAAGATGATCACTGAGTTCTTTCTCTTTAACCTTTTATTCTTATGTGATTATGATGTGGGGAGAAAGATGAGAATTTTAGCGTACAGTGTTTTTTCTTTGTTTACTGTGCAGATGACAATAAACCCTTTGAATCCTTGTATTAGTCTAGTAGTAGACACAGTGCACTCAAAGCTTCCACAGTGGAGCAAAAAAGTTGCCTGGCATGTTCACTTTGGAGTATGGCTCATGTGAGTTTGAGCTGTTTGACCTTGTGCGCAGTCCTTTGGGGTTAATATATTTGAGCCCTTAAAAACTCAGGAACTAATAATTCAACTTTATTTGTATAGAGCTAAATCAAAGCTACAGTGTAAGGTTTAGGACCTTAGCTAGACCAGCAGGCTCAAATGATTTCCACATTATAAGTGAAGTGCTATTTTTCCTGGAGCCTGGAGCCTGGAGCCTGGAAACTGGAGCCAGCTGTAATACTGAACAGAGAAAACATTAAGAAAAAGATCATGTATGTTGACTTATGCATCTCTTCCTCTTTTGCAGCTGTTTTGAAGACGACGAGCCTCCATGTGTTGAGGAGATCGAGTACTCCACATTCAGCTGCGCACTTAAGGGGACTGATCTGGATTCAGCTGTCAACACCAGCACTGACGAAGAAGAGGAGACTGATGAAGGGAACAGAGTAGCAAAACATCAACAAGGCGGTGTCAGGCCAGCGCAGCAATCAAGCATGAAGAGCTGCCTATTCCCTGACCTGATCAGAGAGTCGTCCATCAAGACACTCAGTGAGAAAAGAAACACGTGTAATGGTTTGAGCATTACCAATGGACAAATTGCAAGTTAAAGGGATATTTCTATATTTTTCATTCTTACATTGCATTTGTAACCTGACCTAGAAACGCGGCCCTCCCTTTTCTTTAGAATTGTAAGCTTTTTACTGACTCACGTAAGAAAAGGTCATTGGAAAGAGTGACAAAGATTAGGCTGTGGTTGAATTCTGGAAAAGCTCCAGTTCATTGTATAAATAGATACCGGCTTCTAAATTACTCATTGTCAAGTGGACACAGCAGTATTTAGTAGGGAGCCACAATAGTCTTAAACATGTGGATTGGTCTGTAGCTACAGTAAATAAAAACTACGTACAGCATGCTAACTGCCCTCTGTTTCGTAAGGAAGTAGCTCCAGGTGAGGGGAAGTTTTGGTTCTTTTCTCAATACATTTTATTTCTAACAACACTTATACAATACTAAGGGTGAGAAAAAAAGACTACAGCCCTCTAGTCAATTTGAAATCAACCCAGATTGCTTTTCCTTCTTGGTGTCGTTTGTTGTGTCTGATGGGAACTGATCTCAATCCTAATCATTAGGCAGACTCTGCGCATACTGAACCAAGCAGGACCAAAAGGTACGAGTCACAACATTATTGACCTTTTACTTGTGTTTGGCCTGTGGAACAGATGAATAAGCTAATCAAGGTTGCAGACATACGCGTGAGCAGAAGCAACTCACTGTCGGTTTTATTGTCCGTGTGAAAGACAGACACTTTATTCATCCCCATGGGGAAATTCACAAGAATGAGACTTTCTGTGACGATTATTGATGATACAGTTTATTTAGAAAATGACCCAAGTATGCTTCAAATTGAATTTTTTGCCAGCTAGATCAAAAAGAAAAGTAGAGCCCTCAAAGTAACTGTGCTCTGTAAAAACATTCTTTACAGATGCATTTCATTCAGACTTATTTGAACCTGTGGATTATCTTCTTTTACACCATACATTTTATTGTAGCACTCTCTATGTGAATAGCTGATATTGAGCACATAGAACTGTACTTTGTACTATAATATTGCTGCTGTATAAAACTTTTAAACTGACTTGGGTGTGTTAATGGATACTTCAGAAACAACAGAACGATGGTTCCAGCAGCGCAGCAAAAGGTGAGTAAATAGATGGTAAAATGATGGTTGGATATACAAAGCTTCAACATTTTTCTAGAACAATGACTACTTATTCAACCCAATGTCAACCAAAGTGGCAAAAACTAGTTCTAAGCATTTTATGTTTTAAGTTTCAGATCTTTTATTGACAAATAAATTTATGCAAAGTTGTGCTGTAGTGTATTATATTACTGTCATTCACCAGTGAGACAAATCGCCAGTTTATCAAACTTTGCTGCTCCTGTTTTTTCCCACTTTTATTAGCACATATCAAATTTATACAGAGAGGTGATATTAAACCCTCCCTTCACTGCCACCATCAGAGCAAAATTATTTGGACCACTCGAGTCAAGTGATAGACTTAGACACTATTGGGTGAATGCACCATCAGCAAAAGTAAAAAAAAATAAAAAAAATAAAAAACAAAAAACAGTACAATTTGAAATGTAATGCTACTAAAATATTTTTGTTGCCCTTTTGCCACTAACAAGCCAAAATGACAAAGTGAATGCAACCAAACTATTCAGCTTTTAAAGACAGCTTTTTATTTATTTATATAACTTAATCCCGAAACAACTTAGTCTTTCAATGAACTGTGTGACACTGAAGCATAAAGAATTTTACTGGTCAAATACAAGTGTACAAGTAGATACATTTACTTGCTGAATTTGACACAGAGAGTCTAAGAACACCTTTAGTTTTTTACATTATTTGTACAACAGACATTAAAATGATCAGACTCCTATGCCCCAGGTGACCGCCTAGCTCGCCTATGCCAAGAGCCTCTGACTGTAACGTTTGTTTAAAGGGAGTCAAATACAGGAACAAAAAATAATTATTTCATGATGAGTTGTTACACTAACAAGATGTAAGTGCATGTGAATGGAAGGGGTGGGTGTGCTTATGAATGTGGGAAAAGAGAACCAGAGGTAGTAGTTGAGGACGTTTACTGGCTGCAGGAGAAGAAAACTGGGACAGAAAATAACCAAACGTCCTATGTTGTGTCTTTTGAAATGCCACCAGCTCACAAAAAATAATGTGATAATGGAAGTCCAGAGAGATGCTATGTCATTATCAGTAATGGGCCATTGCCAGTCAGAGCAATATTTCCTGTGGGAGGAAATGTTTTGTGTGAATTATGGATGTAATTATTGCCAAAGGGGTCGATACATAACTTTCTTTCTGCTTCTTGATTTTACAAATGCTCCCGTATTTTCAGTAATTGTGTGGTAATTACAACAACGTACAGTTCATCATCAAAAGCCTGGAGAAGGAAGAGCACAAAGCTTACTTTGACAGAATCATCTTTAAACTGACTTTTGTTCCTCAGCACAAACTAACACCAAAAAAGAACTAAGACTTAAAAAGCTAAATAATTTCAGTTTATGTAATAAATGTAAAAAAGGGAAGGCTGTCCCCAACCAGAACTGAGTTTCCAGCATGTGAACTTTTAGAGCTTGAAGAATCCACAATTCATCCTTTGCGTATGAATGAGCTTCCTAATAAAGCTCGTCACCAACGCCATGTACCCTGAATATATGCCAGTCGGTATATTCAGTCGGCAGTCCTGAAGAACCGAGGTTGCTCTTGCAGGTCATGTTTTTGCGTGCTTCAGAGCCTCTGGAGAGCAGTGTGTAGGCCGGTGGTCGGAGAGGCTGAAGAGAAGGCAGGGTCTGTGCTGTACAGGATGTCCACCCTCTCTAATTTACAGTGTATTATTTGTATTATTAGAATCCACTTTAACAGTAACAGTCCATTTCGCAGACTGCTCATACCAATGGAATTGACAGAGCGCCTCGTTAGCATTTGCACTAAGGGCAATGTACACCACAGCTATAGATAAATAGTCCATTTTAATGTAGGGAAACACACAGCTCTACCACAGACAAGACAACCCGTCGGACTGAATGACGCAGCCGACGGTACAATCAGCCACTGATGAACTTTTGGAGATCGGACTTAAGCTTGTATTTGGAAGTTGCTCTTGGCTCCAACATTCCCACTGTGATTTTTTTAGGAATGCACAGCTTATTATATCTGTTAATTGTTGTTGATGTTGATGCATGTAATAAAAGCTACAACCATGTTACCAAAGTAAAAGACTTGACGACTAGACTCCATCAATGTGAACCATGTTCATTAAAGAGCAAAATCCCACTGTCCGTAGATGCCAACGGTGAGTAGTACTTTTTTTTTTTTTATTTCTCGAGTCTGTTGTCAAATATGATGTTGATCATTTTTAGAATAATTGTTTTGTTTCACTAACTCAAATATATTTCAGTATACTTTTCCACAGATTAGGGTGATACTAATTTATTATTTATTTAGATAATAATTATTTAGATGTTTTATTGGAACATCGTGATGATGTAGAAGTGGTGCCCTTTATTTTGAAGCAGTAACCAAGTTACCCTAACAGAAGCATATATTCTAAACCCCATGGAAATTCATCATTGTATTCTTCTGCCCTGGAGGCTGTGGTCTTTCTCAGTCTCTTGTTTGCAGGATGAGAAACACCATCTTAATCTGCCAGGTCAGAAATTGTGAGCAGTGCCAACCCTCTGGTGAACATTTAGATAACCTCCCACTCATTATTGTCCCAAGAAGATTACTATTCCCCCAGGGTTGTCCTCGTGTTTTCATTATAGTGATTTATTGGTGTAAAAGCCCTTTAATCCCAGCCAATACCAGGAAGCCTCTCCCACCCGTAATGACTTAAAGGTACAGAGAATATGACCTTCATAGATGGTTTTTAACTTAGGCAAAAGTGATTCTTTTTCAAGGAAAGATCAAGGAAAAGCCTTTAAAGGGAAAAGTGAACTGTAACAAAGCTGAGTTTGACATCTAATGCAAACCCTTTAAAGATGATGGCTGAACAATCTGTAGAGTGATTTGTACAATTTGTTTCCATGTCATGCTTGCCAACTATGAAAGAGGGACTTTTAAAATATTAGAAAGATTAAAATGGTGAAAGCATTTATTAAGTTCTGTAACAGTTGTTTTTTTGCTCAATATCTAAAATGCAGTGATAAATTCACCAGATAGTTTGACCCCACCGTACATGTAACTGTGTAAACGCAGTATGTGAGACTGTACATGACCAGATACTGTTTCTTAAACAGCACAAGTCTGCTGTGTGTGGGGGGAGATTGATATGGGAGGTAGATTGTTCATTCCAATTCCTTTATCAGCTAAATGAGCTAGATGAAATTGCTGCAGCCTAATCATTAGGCCATATAATTACAAGGCTGGGCCCCGGTGTTTCTAACAACAACAGCTCAGCTTGAGGTTTATCAGAGTAGCTCAGGGGAGAAAAGGGCTAGTTTGTTTTTCACTGGATTGACTTTTAATTTGTCTTTTTGTCTATTTTCTCTTGCTTTGCCTTTTTGCCATCCATCTCTTTTTTTCACTTACTCTTGCTAGCACACAAACTATTTAACAGTAATTATATTTAAATAAAGAAATGTTTTTTTGTAAATGTGTAAATTATTATTTAAAAAACAAAAATAAAAAAAAGATTGTTGACACATTGGAGGCCACGTCTATTCTGTACCACCCCATCAGTTATGTGCAAACCCCTCCTGACATCATGACTTTTGCAGGAAGCTTAAAACACACCAACTTAAACACATCTAGGGTCAACAAATTGGATGTGGCTCAAATAAACATGAGACAGGTAGGCAAAGCATCCTGGCAACATACCAGGTTGGATGCTCAGACAATGTGGCAACAAGGCCCTCTGAGCCAGGCCGTCGTGTCTTCATGCATCAGGGCCACAACATTCACACCATTGCCAAAGGGATTTATATAGTGTCTTGTAAACATCTACGGCCATGGGTGTGCATACGAGGTCACACACAGACTATGACCATTTCCGATTTGGCCAACAGTGGCAGATGACCACCATTAATCTTCTCTGCTCACCACGGTCTCACTGAGGCTGCACGGACAGCGCTCTGACCATCGGGTATAGAGGCTACACTCCTCTCCCAGCATTTCAGGACATATTCCAGATAAGCTGCATGAGAGCCACAAGCTTTGTCAGACTCCACCCACACTCAGCATGAACTGTTCACCCCGGTTCTAGAAAACGAACCAGAACGGTCAGATTCTGCAATAACGTAATGTCTGCACCAATTAATCTCTCAAACAGACCTCATAGCTGTAAATATACATTTATATATACAGTTTTTTATATATACAGTTTCAATTTAACAGAGCAGAGACATAGAGAAAAGATGCATAGAGACAGTGAACAGGGGCCAGAAGAGAGTTTCAAACCAGAGAGGCATATTGAGACTTAAATTTTGAAGGTCAAGTTCATGCAAATGTTCAAAATTGGCAGAAAACATTAAAGAGACTAAACAATAGCAGAAGATAAGGGAAACAGGAGACCAGAGGAGTGGACAGAGGTCTGGAAGAAACAGAGGATAGATGACAAACTAAATCCAAACCAACTTACTGACGTGATGACAGGAGCTCATGAGCCGGGAGTGAAGGCTCAGACGATGACAGAGGACAAGGATGAACTGGCAAAGGAAAGCGAAGGGGCTGATAAGAAACAAGCTGCACTTGGAAACAATTAGGGCATAAGAGTCCTTCTTCTTTTCTCAGTTATCGAGAAGATAATTCAGTTTCATGTTTCGTTGGCTCAGTCGACAGACAGCTGAAATTAAGCGGTGGCAACCAACTGCCTAAGGAATGATCTTCTCTCTTTCTCTGCGCTTTATTCTCCACTTAATTTTTTTCTCATTCATTTAATTTAGTTCAGCTTTATTTGTATAACACCAAATCAGAACACAAATCATCTCAACGCACTTTAGTAGAGGAATTCAGACCTTGATTCCTATTCTGAGCTATCAAAAAGAAGTGCAAATGTTAATACTCTGGTGCAGCTTTATATAATATTATCAAGGACACTTCCTAATGGTTTATAGAACTTTTATTAAACATTACAGAGCAAATATAATCTGACAGATATTTGTATTACATTTAATTCTAAAAAAATATATATTATTAATATATTTTTAAACTAAAAAAGTAGCTTGAGGCCCCCTAGTGGTCACGGGGCCCTAGTATGACAGCTCAGTGGGTAGAGCAGTCGTCTTCAAATTCAAGGGCGAGCGAGTTCTATTCCCAGTTTAACCAGGTTACATGTCGAGGTGTCAATGGATAAGACACCGATACGCCGCAGTAGCGCAGACACAGGTCTAGCAGCTGTCCACACAACAATTTCCCCAAGGGGATCATTAGGTATTCTTTATTATTATCATTATTATTATGTATAGTGACCATGTTATATATAGCGGCCTGGTAGCTCCATGGGTTAAGCGTCAGACTGGGATGTAGAAGGTCGCAAATTATATTTTTAGCATTATTTTCATTTTATTGTGTCGCTCCCCGTACTCCAAACAGAATATCCTATACAATCCAAAATTTAAGGGCCAACCCATGTGACTGACTGAGCAGAACAGAGCTCAGCCACAGGCGGCGCTCGGGGAGCTAGCGCTGGGTGTCTCCCTCAGGGACACACCTGGTACGGGGGATGGGCTGGATGCCTCGGCTGGGAATCGAGCCGCCTATGTGTGTGAACAATATCTTAATGTAAATGTTAAGGACGGTTTTTAAGAGTTTAAACTAATGTTTTACATTAAACTAGTGTAAATGTTTATAGTTTTCATCTATTCAAAGAGACAGCTGTGTTTGTCTCTATGGGTCAGAGGAGAAATTTAATCTACAATCTGGCAACAACTGACACATGTCAGAGTGACAGTGCCAACCCCCTTACACCCCAAAATCAAAACCACCATGTGAACTTCATGTTGTGGCTACAGTTACACATGTACTGTAAATCACAAGTGAAACGGCACATACATTGATTTAAATAGTAACATCTGTTTCACCAGATGCTGAAGGCTCAGCATACAATATATGACTGAGGGAAATCAATCAGTTTTCAGTCACCGTGAGTAAGTGATGATAAGTGATTTCATAAAGACAATACGGATATTAGTTACAATTTAATGTGAATATGCCCATCTGGACTAGGATACAACTAAAACAGACACACATGTGTGTTACACAGCTTGCAAGTGACAATCTGCATGCAGAATGCATTAGTGATTACTACATTCTAGCCAGAGACCAAAGCTGCAAGCAGCACATTTTAGTGTTGCAGGAGCTTCAAATATAACCCCATAATTTAGTTTGATTTAATAAGACTTTTGTTGTCTTAATACTTTACGATAATCTACTGTATAACATCTTATAAAACTTCAAACGGTTATGAATTTGATGCATGAATCGCCATTTTATTAACTTTGTCTTCAACACTGAGAAGCAGCCTTTCAGTACAGTCACAGTCTGACCTTCAGCCACTGAGCTGCCCCATCGGAGTAGTTACGGTGAAGAGCTTTGCTCAAGGGCAACACCGTGTTGTCCTTCATTTGGAACAGTGACTTCATCCAGTCAGATTCTCACTTACCCAACCTTAAGGACAGTAAATAATAAATGGTCATCTATGGATTCGTTTCTTCTTATCTGTTTGTATGAATGAGAAAACTGCTGTCAGACACACATGAAATTGTACAAGAGCGTTCATGCACACACACACACACACACACACACAGAAAGACAAGTTTCTGCAGTGCCACACACACATACACACATCCTCTTAAGGGCTTTTTGCGAGGCTTGCTACACAGCTGGATAGGTTTTAAACCAGCCGTGAAATTTCCCTGAGGTGGTATGGCTGAATATAGGTTCACAGGGCCCGTACACAGGTGGAATACAAAACATCCCCACAGGGACATGGACCTTTGCTAGGATATAGACACTTCCAATAATAAATTCAGTCTCTGGAGTCTCTGTTAGTCCCTCACCTGTCTGGTCCTGCCGTGTGATAAATGAAGTTTAGTGATTCTCGTGTGAGGATGTTAACATGACCACATAAAATAAAATTAATACACCATTTATAAAGAATTTATGTGTTGCAAAATAGCTTAATGTTATTTGAATTTTATTTAAAAAATTAACTGATCTGTTGAAAAGCAATGCCAGTAAATGTCATTTTCCACTAAAATCACTAGTGGAATAGTCTCCCAGATTTCTTGTGTTCAAAAAGGCAATAGCAAAAGATAATCACCTGTGTGGATTAATTGTATTAAAAATAAATACAAAGTTCATTCAATAATCATTCATTGCAGTTTGACAAAGCGAGTTTTGCACTGCAGTAACACAAATTGCAGTTAAATGCAGCCATACAAACATTTTTGGCAACAGCTTATGACTAATTTTCCATTAGTATAGTATTCAGTTGCAGCAGCAGATACTGGACTCTAAGCTTGAATTGTTCCATAACATGGCCGTCGTTTTGGCCGCACGGCCTTGAGACAGACCAGGGGCTTTCACGTATCAACTGTAGAAATGCATCATTTGGATATTTAGCAAAGCTACAGTTCAAAACAATGTAATAATATGATGATTCCTTTCAGTGTAGATGCCATTAATGTCAGCTTTGGTCCCACAAAGATGATTGACTTTTAATTATGCTAAGAGTTATGAGAGTCTTCAAGCAGAGACTCAGATTAAAAGCTATCAACACTGAATGGTCTCTTCATTGGAAGAACCGAGTCATCAGTTTACTAACATATAAAAAAGCCCTAAAGCTAGAAATACATTTTATTCCTCATCAATTGAGACAACCTCGAAAGTCATTGCTCTGTTGATGCCAATATTTCTTTACATAATGACTTCATGAACGTCTTACAAATAAAATCAAAAAACTGCACTTGATCCTTTCCCCTCCGATTCCCCTTGTGCGATTTCACTTTGTGGCCGCTGGTCCTACCAACTTGACAAGTGCTTTGCCTGCTGCTCTTTCTTGTCATATTGATCTTTGTTACCTGTTGTTTTTCCCTCTCTCCTCTGTCCACTAACCCCAACCGGTCGAGGCAGAGGGCCCCCCACCCTGAGCCTGGTTCTGCTGCAGGTTTCTTCCGTTAGAGGGAGTTGTTCCTCTCCACTGTTGCCTTAGGGCTGCTCAGGTGGGACTGTTGGGTTTTCTACATTATTATGTGCATATACACTTTGTAAAGTGCCTTGAGATGACCTTTGTTGTGATTTGATGCACTGACCGTGTTGATGTGAGATGGTGTTGTCGTGTGTTCATTTGACTTGTGTGAACAATGCAGTGCAGGGCAGCAGAAACACATATATACACACACTCTGCTACAGGGGAGTATCCGTGGGCTCAGCTACAGACATCAATAACACTGGACAAGCATTTTAATTATTAATTCCTTGAGTTATCGATTGTTCAATAGTGTGTGTGTGTGTGTGTGTGTGTGCGCATGGGCATGTGTGTGCATATTCATGCATCATTGTGTATGACAATATGTGCAGCAGCGTACTTGGACACGTCTCTGAATTGTGTGTTTACTGTATGTTAGTGGTATTATAGTGATGAGCCGTGTGGGGAACAGTCAATTTGTGTGAGTGTGTGTGTGTGTGTGTGTGTGTCTGTGTAAGTGTGTGTGCAAGCACGTTACACTGGTAAGACTATCTCACAGCAAAAAGAAGGTTAGGACGATATTCTGCTTACTGCTGATTGTGAGTGCCTTCCTCTCTTACGAACAAAGCATGGTAATGTAATTTGCATTCCCTAATACTGCAACATTCGTTGTGTGTGTGCCCGGCCTACTGGTCAGTCATTGCTAAAGATCGTGACACCTCTTTTATGGGGGGTGCAGTTTAAAGCGTTTAAAAAACGTGTAGTTGTTTATTTGGGCTTTTCCCCCAGTATCAATCCCTCATGATTGTCTCCACAATAAAGTAAAAATGCAATGCTTGGTCGTTATACAGCTGGGATCCGTCCACAGCCCAGTTTCATCATGCATCCTGAGCTGACACACACACACACTCATCTCCACATGACAGAGCGTCACAGAGACAATGTCCGGGAATAGGTGGAGAAAATATGGACAAATATACATCACTGGTGTCCAAGCGTTGTATAGACGGATCTATATGATGATACAAAGAAAAGAGATTTGACAACAAAGGCTACTTACACATGCACTTTTGAAATGTCATTTTCAGAATTGTGACATAAGAAAAAAATATATATATTTATATATATTGGCCTAAAGTGGTCTTAAACCTGGGATTCTCATGTGCAAAAACATTTTCTTAACCCTTGAGCTATCCAAGACATAACTTTATTCAGTGCAGCCACATATGTGGTGGTGCAATTATAGGCAATTGATTATGAGGCGCTGATTTGTACTCCTGCCTAGGGCGCCAACATGGGTCAGGCTGACACTGTGCGTAGTGCAGCTATGTTCTTTTTGCATCCCAAACTGGAGCAGGAGTTCTAGTACGGGGAGGATATGAGACGAGAATTGTACCAATTTAAAAATTTAGTAATAAAAAAGATTGATGTAGAACGAGACAAAACAACAGAAGAAAACTAAAAGGACAGAGGAAACTAAAAGACAGTCTGGCAGACAGCAGAGAATATAGACATCTGATACTGCCACTAACCCCTGACCCTGCCAGTCTGCTTTATGATTTGTTCAATCAAATCTAAAGAGACCGATCAGCCTCTGCACTAACCTTTATTGTGTGTATATCCAGCTTTCAAGGGGAAAGATGGAGGGAGAGATGTGGACAGTAATGGCTGCAGCAGACGTGGCTAAATGTGGCTGGACGGGAGAAAAAATCTTTTCTCATTCTTTTCTGTTTGATTTGAGAAATTGTCGGATGCCAAAATGGTCAGTTTGTTTCTTAGGAGGTTTGTGTTATGTGTTTTTACATAAGAGTCTGAGTAGGAAGGAAGCAAGCTTTGCACACTCTCTCATCAGCCTCATCACACAGTGCTGGATTCAACTCGGATCAATCTAGTTTCCAGAGGTGTTGAATACTTGCTTTTCCATAACTCTCTGGTTCAATTCATCCCAAATCATCTCAGTTAGATTATGATGAGGGGATTGTGGGGGGCAGCTCATTTGATGTAGCACTCCATCACTCATCATGGACAAAAAGAATTTAACAATGACTAAGTAACGACAAAGACAATGATATGCTTTTGTCATTTCTGCAGTGAGAGCACTTTACAGACCAAACATGTCCAGTCATACGGTGCCGTTAAGACATCAATAAGTGCAGCAGCACATCACCTCACCGGCAAAGAATTCTTCCTGCAGTGGACACAAGTGTAATAGATGTGTATTGACCTCTGTGTCTTCTCTTAGGACACATCCCACAGTTCCTGGCTCGTCTTTTAACTGCACAGTAAACACGCCCAGAGCTGTAACAGCTCTCTTGTTACAGTAGCAGTTAATTAGGTTGGTCAGGAGGGAGCCTTATTGATCGTTCAGTTAATTGGTCGTTTAACTGTCCAGTCCCACATGTCCATTCACCCACACAGCTACTGTTTCAGGTTGGGTGTGTGTAAATGTGTGAGAGAATAAATGTGCACAAAAACCACACTGACTGCATTGTCACCCTGATACCTTCGAGCAATAATATTCTACTCCGTTAGCATAGGCCAAACAGGAAACACATACACGTTCTCTTGTTCTCTTGACAGTAGTAAAATAAAACGTTTATGTTTATGGTAACGTGTATATTTTGTTTTGGAAGGAAATGGAAAAGCAAAGAAGAAGACCAAAAAGGTTTGTGTGGACCAGACCACATCTGCACATCTGAATGGAAGAGTCTCTTCAGTAGTTCACACTGTAAGTTCTGCTGATAGACCCGCTAAAACCTGAAGGAGGTTTAAAGTGAGTAACTAGAGCAAGTAGCCACAGCATTAGGAGCACCTTCTGGTTTTAATGCAGACAGAGGTCAGCCACAGGGTGATGTACAACGTAATGTATGCCTTTATCTGGAGTTAGTATAGGCTATGAGTAGTTGGGGCCATATGGGTCAGGGAGCTTGTGTTTGTGCTTTAGTGTGTGTTCAAGTTTTCTATTAAATTAGCACTAACCACTGTTTAGCCTGGGGCTTGCTTGATCAGCTCTAATGAGATCAGTTGGTAATTCTGACAATTACAATGATGTCAATTATCGTGGAAAACTGACGCGCTTATTAACAGCCTGTTGCTCAGTTCTACAGATAATACATTTACGTCTCTACACTCACTGATCAAGTTGTTGCTCTATGCGGCCTGGTAGCTCAATGGGTTAAGTCAGACTGGGACACAGGTTTGAAACCCCGTCTGACTCCTAGTCCATCCCCTACCAGGTGTGTCAGCGCTAGCTCCCTGTGAGTCGCTTTGGATAAATAAACCTTAACCTACACTGTAAAACCCGATTAGTTAATAGAACTCAAAAAAATAGTTGAAACTGATTACGTAAATTTTTTTGAGTGATTTCAACTTAGTGACTT
>JAUMHF010000023.1:590094-605295 GCA_032359275.1 Microctenopoma steveboyesi | reverse complement strand
AAACAACTTTTTTAAATTTTTGAGTTGACAAAACACAATTTATTTGACAAGCTTCTACTGTTCGGTCTTACAGTGTATGATTATGCATCAACTTTCTTCAATTAAACTGTGAAAAAGCAGATATAATCATCACTGCCCACAGAGCTATTATAACTTACCTAGTGTACCACCAACATCTACCACAAAAAGGACCTTTTATAACAATACACCTACTTATTTCTCCTTTACTGTTGCTAAAGATCTCCTATTGCGTTGCCTCATTCTTTATGGTACGTGATTGACAGGCCTTGACAAACTCCAGGACATCTAGAGGACATTCAGCGCTCTATGCTGCTGCCTGTCATTCCCACCTGTGTCATCACATCACCACTGTTCTAAAGAAACTGCCTCATCCACTGGGTACACTAACACAATTTACTCAAAGCATTGTTAGCAAAAAGTAATCTCCATCCTATTTTCCCTATGTCTCGACTCTTTGCCAAAGCAAGCCATTAAAAATAAATTCTTTAATTAAACCCGAGAAAAATCAACACATTAATCCACATTTTGGAAACGATTGCTTGTTCCAACTCCGATCATAACTCTCTAATAAAATGCAACTACCACTCTAATCCGTGGATACTGACAAATGGCTCAGGTGTTGCACAGAAAGCTTTTGTTTGCAGCAGCATCACAACAAAGTGCCTGCAGCCAACGTAAAGGAAAGACGGGGGTAGAAGGCAGCTCCTAAGAGGCCCAATATCACATATATCAGGTTTTTAACAAAACAAAATATGAAACTGGAGCATGTGGTTTGAAATCTGTAGTATGATTTGGTATTATTTGTGTGAATTATTTAGTAGTCTGAAAGCCCTTCTACCTACGGTAAGGCGTATTGCCATGGGGGCATAGTGAGTCATGTAAATGTAATACTAGCTAACCCCAGTGACACAGACACTGATACGAAGGGGCTATGAAGTCACACTTGGCTTACTTTGCCTTTGAAAGGCACCGATATTTTTTTCAGACGTGTGGGTCGAGATTTCGCATTAACATGGAGATATTTGATATTGTAAGATGGATATGTTGTTTCTTTTCTGTACACTGGTAGCAAATTTACTTTATTTTGGTTGACAGAAGCTTTTATCTGAAGTGACTTATAAGGAGCGAGCGCCGAGTGTATTGCTCAAGGACACACCTAGCATGAGGGAGGGGCTGTGATTTGATCATGATGATTGAGCATATCAACACAGATGTTTCAGGTACATCCAAGGTTAAAGGCCCATTGTCTTTTTTCAATCATTCAAAGTTGGAAATTATATCTGGATGCCTGCAACATGTGTGTGATAGACTAGCAGACCTTTCCTTTTTATGATTTACAGATTAGCAAAAGGAAATATTTTTCTGGTAAATGAAACTTAATGTACTTACTTAGGAGCTGCTATCAAACGAAAAGTATCTAGTGCTCAAAGGAGTACATTCTCAGATTAGATGGTGGATGATGGAACATAGTAAACACTACTCTCATTAAATGTTAGAACCTGGATATTAGAATTATTATCTGCTGACATGAACATTTGTGTAAATCAGTGTTTTCTCCTTCTTTAGTACTTTCTATTGAAGCCACAGAATTTCTGTTCATTTAGCTTCTTGTTAAGTCTGATCTGTAACAGAAAATGCATACTTGTGTGTGTGGGGGGGTCTAACAGTTGAGAGACTGTGTGTCACTGATGCAAAGTGAGTCCCATGAGATGATCTAATGAGGGAAGAGAGATTAAAAAGACTGACAAGGCAGGCAGCAGCAAACGCGCACATATTGTACTACCTCGTTGAGTAGAGAGATCTGGGTGGGTGAGGGGGTGTGAGATGAGAAGATAAATGCAGTAAGTGGATCTAACAACCACAAAATGGTGGGTGTGAGGGAGGTTGCTAATGGGAAACGATGACAGATACTGTACAATCGAACAGAAAGAGAAACCTTAACAAAGAAAGTTTATTCTACTTTAGTGCCAAGCCCAGGTTTTATCCCTTATGTTACATATACTTGATGCCTAAGAGGACAGCCTGAGAACAAGTTTCTGTTCTATGGACACAAGAATCACACCACCAACCTCGAGGTCCATAGACAACTGCTTACTGGGCTACTCCACCGCTGTCGCTCCAAGTAATATTTCAATAGTATTTTTCTGAATAGAAACCTTTTGCTTTCACGACAGCTTTGCAAACTCTTGGCATTTGCTCAGTCAGCCTCATAAGGTAGTCACCTGGAATGGTTTTCCAACCCTCTTGGAGTCGTTCCCAGACCACTCAGTTGAATGGTTGTGGAGGGCAGCTCATTTAATGCGGCACTCAATTACTCCCTTTCATGGACAAATAGCTCTTACAAAACCTAGAGTGGTGTTTTATTTTCTTGTTGGAAAGCAAATGATGGTTCCACTCAACACGATCTAGATGGGATTGCATGTTGCCGTAAAATTGTCTTGTAGTGTTGTGTCTTCAATTTTCACTAAATATCCCCATCAATGGTGCAGTGGCTCAGAGCCAGATTATAACTTGAATTTATCTTGAATTCTCTCCTTAAGTACAGCAACAGTGTTGGCTACTGATGTTTAATAAAGTTTAGAAAATAGAATGGCTTAATTTGTGCATCAAGCCAAAGTAAATTGGCAGATAACCGAGCATTTAGCTCTACAGCTCTCACGGTGTAGAGCTAAAAGGTGCAAATAGTTGGAATTGTAATATCACCATCATTCACATATTTGGACAGCATAACCCTGACTTTACAAAATATAAATGCTTGATAATGATATTATGTTCTGTACTGTATATCGATATGTCATAAACTGCACTGTTTTTTGAGGTCATAGCTTTAAAAATGAATTTGTAATGGACCCAGTGAGAAGGATATGTTTATTGGCAAATGATAACAACACCAGTGGGCACAGAGCTAACAAGCAAACCCAGGATCCAACGACACTGATGACACCAATACTTTCCAGAAGTTTCACAAACTCCAGTCTCTCTTTTGGTTCTCACCAGTATTTACCCAAACACCAAGTCCACTGTGGTGCTCATGGAACTCCTGTCCTGCAGCTCAGTATACCCACAGGACCAGAGGTAAGTGTGGATCCCAGTCTCGAGCTGAGTGGCCACGGTGCTATTGAACCGCTCTACTAAACCATCACACCGAGGAGGCAGTTGTGTGGTTTTAGTATATGTAAATATATGTTTTGACATAATGTCAAGAATTATCTAGGAAATCTGTTAACATACAAACTAATAAAAAATCTTTTAAGGACAACTTCTGAATTTTGTGAAGCTCCACATATATAATGTATATGTTAATTGCATTTAAACAAAATTAATACAAAACCTAAATACTGCATTTCTTACCAGCTGCAGATGTGCAACGAGTGGACACATTCTGAAGACTTATCTCACTTGAGCCCCATGTGGCGCCCAGAATACTAACACCTCTCCTCCTGTTTTATCCGATTGGCAACATCCTCACCTCTCCTCTCGTTCATTTCCTCTTTCATCTTCTCTTCTGCTGCTTCCCTTTATTGTTCATCACTTATTCTCCCTTATACACAAACACACTCACACACACAACTCTCTACAGAGCAAATTGGCCAACCTGCCCTGACAGAGGCTCATTTCCCAGAGGTCACCTCTACACTCTCAACACACACACACACACACACACACACACACCACACAAAGCATTGCCCTCCAAATCTCATTTTCTGAGGCTGAATCCTTCGATGCACTTGTCCAAACAACTACAGCCTATTGTGAAGGTAGGAACGGGAAGTGGAGAAGAGATAGGTAGGTAGATATAGGGAGAAATAAGCAGAAGACAAAATGGCAGCAGCCACTACATACAAAAGACATTTTGTAATAAGTTTGTATTAGGAGACATGTTCCAAAGTGAAAAACATGCGTCAAACATTAACACTATTACATCAAACACAAAGGACAAAATTCTCAACGTCAAAGCTGAACTGTAAATTTCCCTTTTAGTTTTATTAACCCTTATGCACCAAATCTCGGTTCAGAGGATTTAAAAGAAATGTGAAATGTGTCCAGGGGAGGTTGTTGTGATGGTAACCAGGTATCAGTGTAGAAGGTCCAAAACTTCTTCCAGTTAACCTGGTTGATGTGGAAAGTAGCAGCTATTCAGTAAAAAAAGATGGTTGGCTACACATCGAACCACTCAATAGGGGAAAGAGGAATCACCAGATACATCTACTCACACCCCTCTGCTGCCTTTGTTTCACATATAAGCAGGTGTAAGGTGAAACCAACCTGGAGGATAAATTCGTCTCTAACCAACTTGCCTTAGACTGACAAAGTGACTTGGTTACATTAGTTTAATTAGGAACTCAAGTTGCCACAGACTTGACATCATCATAAACAGTTGCCTCTTAAGTGTATTTCTAGATTTAACAGGGAGCTAATGGAGAGAGGAAAATGTAGGAGAAAGTGGATTAAGTGGAGGCTTTTGAGTGAGTTTTTGGGACGTCCCATCAGTAATGAAGAAACCTCCAACAGAACCAGGCTCAGGGTGGGCGGTCATCTGCCTCGACCAGTTGGGGTGAGTGTACGTAGGGGAGAGAAAAAAACAGCAGGTAACAGAGATTATAACAACAACAAGCAGCAGCAGACGTGGCACCGGCAGGTTGGTAGGACCAGCGAAAGGTTTTCTATAAATATGAAGAAGAAATTCTCAAAATGTTCAGTTTTTACTCTACGTGTTCTGATAATAGCTATAAATGTCACAATCTGCCACTTTTCTCTCAGTATAAAACCATATAATTAACAGGAGTGTTTGTTTATGAGATGAGCCTTATGGCGTACAATAAAAACAGTGATTTGATGGGTATTTCCTTGTGTTTTGGTTCTACCTGCTGGCGATAAGCAACTCTCCCAGGGCCTAATGAAAGTGATTCAAAACCCATTCAAGAAGTCAATTCATGTTTCAATTTAATAGCAGGCTTCATTTTAGCATGTTTTTTAGAATCACAGAACAAACTCAAGAATGAGTTTACAGCAGAATTAAACAACCCAGCCTTTTACTATACTTAAACTTAACACATACAATAGTTTTTAAATGGTACGTAATTAAAAGATTGTGTTTTTGTGATCTTGTTTGTTACATAAAAACATTTTCCAAAGTTTTCAGTTTCCTACACCAGAACGAGGGGATTCATGTTGTGACTGAGAGTTTATACCTCAGCACTTTCTCCTTAAAAAAGTCTTACGCAAGCAGTTTCTAGCTTGAATCCAGACACATGTCAAAGCTCAACCAAGACTGGATTCAGTCATCTAAAAAATAAAACTGTAGAATCTACAAATTGCTGAAATAAGCTCTTCTTAGAAACCAGCATCAGTTTTAAACTACAGATAGCACGAGTGTTAAAAAATGATAGATTGAATTAAAAAAAGAAGGGGAACTCTGTTTTCAAAAAAGAAAACATTTGCCATATAACAGAAAGAGAAAGGGAACATAACTATTCAAAGATGAAGTAACTTTTTAATAAGTTGGTATCAGACACAGAGCCGCCTTAAACTTCAGCTTTTCAAAAAGACATTATATACTGCAAGTTGTCTGCAAATTATTTTAATACATGATAGTATGGAGACAGATATACAACATGTTACCTAGTGAGACAGAGAGATCAGAATCGAAAGACGATTTAATATTGATGGTTTTTCATATTCAGAATAAAAAATATGATGAATGTCAATACGGAAGCAAAGTACACAATCAAGACAAATTAAGTGACTAGCATGAAGAAAAGAAGGTTAGTGAGTCATAGTACGGGAAAAATACTGCCCCCAAAAAAGTATAAACATGATTCAAATGTTGATTGATGATAATTAAAAAGACCTATTTCCCATAAGCATAACGCCATTAGAATGAATGTAGTGTATGACTGACTCACGCAATGAAAGCTTAAGGCTGTGGTTACAGTACACATCTCATCAGCGTGATTTTTCTTGTCTTGTTTTTCCAGATGTTGTCCTCCAGGAAGCTTGTGTGTCCTGAGCAAACCAAACGTTCCACTGTGCTGTTCACAGAAACAGGTGAGAATTTGTTGTTGACCGTTTCCAGCCTGGCTATCTCACTTACAATTAATCTACAAAAGACCAGAGGATCACCGTAGGCAACATCAGTTAACACCTCCAGCCTTGTACACACTGGGCACACTTCAGATTTTAGTACACACAGTCTGTCCATCAAGCCCAGACGGAACAAAAATACTGAAATATTGTTTAATACCAACAATTTGTACGTTTTTCTTTTTTGGTTGTGCACGACAATTGATGTTAGCCAACCCTGAGGTTGTTCAGGCTTTGCTAACGTCAACCAGATCATATGAACACAGCATTTTCTGATTCTGGACAGTGGAGGTTCTTTTTAATAACATGTTGCTTTGGACATTTTGTAACCTATTTGCACAACGCATCATTGTGCAAATAAGTTGAAAATGTTATTTAGGCTTTATCCCTAACCTAGATCAAAACTGAAAAAACCACAACATATATTTAGATTTGTAGTGGTTATATTTAGGCAAATGTATTTAATTCTAAAGAATTGCCATTTTAAGAGTACTTTACAAGTCATCTACAAAGATTGGACAAACTGTTAAAAGTAAGTACAGGTAAACACAAGGGTATGTTCACCTGGCTAATACAATCCCTACACAAAAGCATCATTCTACAGGGGTCCTTCCCTGCAGTGGACAAAAAATGGGCGATGGATGAATGCAACCAAATGCCTAAAAGGAAAGTGCATGATGTTGATTTCGGGACAACACATCTTTTAGCAGGGCAGTCTGAAGCAAACAATCACGACAACACTACAGTCGTTCCAGAAAAACGTCCGTCTATCCTTTACAATGGACGTTCACACTGTTCAAATGGCATCTACGAAGCACTAAATTAGGGGGTTTCATACTGGTGTGAACAGAAGAATGAAATGTTATAAAATTTTGCAATACTCAGTGATCCTACAGAGGATCCACAGACTGAGTTTGATGTCTAGGAATGCAGAAATCAAAGGCTTCAGGATTTCAGAGGACCACTGTGTTTTCTGGGTGCTCAGGTGGACATCAGTGCACCGTGTTTCCTAAAAGAGATTTTTAAAAATGTGCTGAATGTCTTGCCAAATCGAGGCATGCACAACCGGGCTTTTAGCACTCAGGTTCTGTATAAAGTGTTTCGTTAGCTGTACATGCTGCCTATATTTGTACTTATTGTTGAGCTTGTTGGTCAAGTCTTGTAACACCATTAAAAATGTGTTATATTTGAGACAGAGTGATGAGTAGCATTTGCTGAAGTTGGCTAAAACACACAAATAAAAACTGATCAAATCAGGACTATGGAAAGTGAAGTGTAAAACATACATTTGATTTTAAGAAGTGTTAAATACAACGGAAAAAAAACACACTGAACAACCTGCAATGGTGGTCCAACAGCTCCTGTATTCCCAATCCTAACGGCAGGCTAGGTGCAGGTAACCATCTGGCATGCTGATGGTCCACATGTTAGTAACATACGGTGAGCACAAGTAGTTTGCTGGACACCTTGGAGAAGCCTGTACAGTAAACGAAGTACATGTTCTGTATTTAGATCAAATTTGTAAATTGTCGACGAGCAGGGGCTTAAGATCAGTAAAGTTGACTGCAATAAAAAGTAAATGGTAGCTCAATGGGTTAGGCATCAGACTGGGATGTAGATGGACTCCTAGTCCATCCTCTACCAGGTGTGTCCCTGAGCCAGACACCCAGCACCCAGTGTCAAACCTAACTTCCTGGAGGACATAAAAAAAACACTTATAATTGAGAAAAGATGCAATGTACTGCATGTTTTTACATTCTTATCTATTTGTATGCACATTTGTGTCTGTACTGTGAAACACAAGAAGCTGTTGTGGATCGTTACTTCACCTGCTAAAACTCAAACTTTCTCAGCATGACTACAGTTAAATCAGAAAACAGACACTTATTATTACAGCAGTTATGGTATCATACAGTAGTTCTTGAAAATGAGGCTGTAAAAGGTTTGTAGTCGGGGTGAGGCTTCTCACTAGCACCTCTATGATAATAACTTTTACCCAACTTTATTCTGAAATTTTGATTGTAAATTGACACAATTTAGTAAAAATAAATCCAAGTTTGCACACAATTTGATGTAATTCTGCATCGAGGAACATTTTTATCTATTACAACTTGAATGCCAGTAAACTTTTGGACTTGAATTGTTTTCCTAAAGGTGCTTTAGAGAAACTAAGTGAGAAGCCTAAACAACAACATCGGATATACATGACAGTCAAACATCAGTACAGTGAATATCATGACAGTGGCTTACATGTACATATCTCACAGTTATCAGATCACACACTAAACTTTTCTCAGCCATTTCACCCTGAGGGACAGAAAAGAAATGTGGGCTGTCTTTACCTCTTCGTCAGATTACAGGTGTACAGTTATGGCTATCATTTTGGACGACAACTGAGCAAAGGGCGTGCCTGCTGATTGTTGCTTTAAAAGACATATATACATTTTTTTACTGATTGTTTCAAGCTGTGGGCCCACTGCTAAGCCTAGCCTTTGTTCAGTATTCTCCACAGAATATTAAACCTATCCAAGCTGTCTGGATAATGGCTCCGTGCAGTGATTTGTCATTCTCGTTGATATGGCGTCAGTCCAAACAACATGATCTCAGTCATGGAATGGTACACTGGTTAATAAAATAATAGCCAAACAACTCTACATCTTTCCCCTACACTCCTGACTGTGCTGACTCATACATTACCATTAAATAACTCAAACTATAGTGACTTGAAATTATTTGAGTGAAGTAAATTATAGCATTAAATTACAATGAAAGATTATCAAACTATCTATTGGCTTCCATTTAACCATATAACAACACATCAAGATGCTGAAATTAATCAAATTGGAAGGAAATAAGTTAACATATCTTAAGATATAGGGATTTACAGTATGTACATTCTTTTTAAAAGTAACAGGAATGTGTTCATTGACTGGTAGCTCCATCACTCTCCTTTCAGTTCAGACCTCCTGGTGCCGTAATTCTGATGAGGCTCCATCATGTCCAGGATCTGATGTCAGAGAGGATCCAGGTAAACCAATTCATTAGAAGTAATCCTAATACTTGCTCCCAATGAGTATTGTTTTGTGATCAGTTCCTTTTTACTCAGTGGCAGAATATTTCAATGGCTTTGGAGCATGTCAGATGTCCACCCTTTGTTTTAAAGAAAAAAATAAATAAAAATATATAGAATATGTTTTTAAAAAACTAAAACAGAAAATGTAACTTCATCTTGGGTAGTGTGTTCTTGTCAAGCTGAAAATAGTACAAAAGGTTTTTTTTCCTATATTATTTTAATAATTTTATTTCTGTTTTTGATTATTTTTGCAATACATACTGTGTTGAAAGTAGGTTTGTAAGAAAAATGAGGAAGGTTTACAGCTAGTGTACATATTAAGCAGGTAAACAAAATGTAAAAGTGCTCTTATTTTGAAAGACTATTTCTTTATTCTTTCTTTTTTTGAGTTCCAAGTATTTAGAAAGAAGTAGGAGGCACTTAGGTCCATCTCCATAGCGACAGACAGTCACTCAGGCCATGCTTCTGGCTCAGGATTGGAAGGTCTGGTAAGGTTCTTGCAGCTGGGATGGGCTAAGATGAGATAGGGACTGAAAGGTGTACTGTGTCTATGAAGTCTTTGCAGTTTAACTTTGAAATGTGTTGAGCACTTTCTGCAAGAACACAGTGGTTGCTATACGTGACATGCTTTATGCATGCCGTCATGTGTTTTAACGAACACTGGTTTGGAAAATTAAAGAGGTCCTAGAAATTGCCATGTGAACAGTCCATTCGCCTAATGTTAAGCAGGACTCAGTGGTCTCCCGTCAGTGGTAGCTATCTAGTATGTTGGTTTACTTCAAATATTTGTCTTTTATTGACATTTTTGACCCAGATGTCCACTGCCCTTAGGGTTAGTATTTAATCTCTACATTTTCCAGTCCACTTGTAGTGTCCTTGAGCAAGCTATTGGGCCCTAAGTTGTTAATGTACATAGGTATTTCTCTAAGTCACTCTGGGTAGAACCATCTGCCAAATTACTAAATATAAATGTATATTTGTGTTGTGACAGTTCTGGACACATCCACCAAAATCCTGCCTGTTTGAGATAGAGCCATGGCAGAGAAATGTTCCACAATGCACAAGGATGCAGCAGTCCGGGTCATATTTTGACGGATTTACTACATCCAGCCAGCAGTGTGTTCATTTCTTTAGTACAAAAAGAAGTTCTTCAGTAGCAGTTTTTAATTTCTCAAGATTTAGTCGTTTCCCACTTACTAAATCAAAACAGAACCTGAATGGTAATAGATTCAATTACTAAACATGTCTTTGCCAGTGTGGAGGACCTCTTCTTTAAATTCTATGAAGACACTCTTGACATATAATCACATTAAGGGCTCTGGATCGAGCCACTACTAATGCTACAGATGCTATTAATGGCAAGCAGACAAGCCAAACATTACAGCTAAACGGACAAACCTGACTAAGGTATCCTGGGACACACAAGCATCCAATTTTTAAAAAGTGCAGAGATTTAGGATGGTTTTGTCTCTGACGTACTAGAACAAGCACATAAGAAGGATAACGTTCAGGATTGGGCAACCTAGCCAAACCTGCGCTTGCCTTGCCTGACTCACCAAAGGACATATGTTAGTATGAAATCAGTATAATAAGGTCGGACATTTCCAATATACTGTAGCCAACCGAACTATACAAGGCTATTTGAGACTTCATCTAAACCTTCAACACAGAGAAGCTTCCCTGCTCTAGTATGAAGAGGAAAATGAAGAGGCATAGGCTATAAATAGTGATACCATAATGATGGGGGGGATACCAAACCATACCAGACCAGTACAATCAGCCTAATCCAGTTGAGTTCGGTATGACACAATCCAAACTTCATGGTCAAGCCTTTTTAGCCACAGGTTCATTGAAAAAGAAGAAAGCCTGGACCGCACAAGCCCAAGCCCAAGCCCAAGCCCAATTATGTAGGTAAGGTCAAACACATTTCCTTTGATTATAACGTGATGTAGTGCAACATTATCCAGTTCATTCCAAGCTAGCTAATCACACATCACTCCACTTCAGTCTGTACATTCCAGTCTATATACGTCACAGGGTACAGTTTACATCTAATCCTGATTACAGGGTTCCAGGTTCGCAGACCGTCTTGTAAGTCAAAGCGAGACTTCCCTTCCAAAGCATTCCTTTTACTTCTGAACCAGTACATGTCAATTTATATGCATGTCTATCCCAGTATGTCCAGATACACCGGTGTGGCTTTCATTAGTGTAAACAGCATCTTCTGAATGTCCTTTATGTTGAGGCGCTGTTGTGGCTCTCTCTGCCAGCAGCCCAACATCATGTCGTAGACTTCTTTGGGACAGAGCCTCGGGCGCTCCAGAACCCGGCCCTGAGTAATACACTCTATGACCTGTGAAAAAAGACAGATACGGTTAAACAAGCAACAATGCACATTACACATAACATTTCTGCAAGAATCCATCACATGGCAAATGAAACACATGCTGGGTTTGTTTCCGAGTGGTATACACTGGTTAGACCATATATAACAAGAGGTCATGGATACAGTTTTTGGAGTACATGTGGTTATTACATCTCTGAACTGGTCCACATAATGTATTTTGCTGGTTTTTATGATGCCGAGTTAAAAATGTTCATGACATTCTCATATTTCTTCATGCTTACATCTGAATGTCTGCCATGACATAATTCCCGAAGTCATTGCAGCACAGTTCACTTCTAAATGCCCAGACTGCATTTTACATTATTCATTGCAATTCATTTGCAGTGTATAACGGTCTGATGGTCAGATGTTGCCCAGAAAGCGGAAACCTTTCACCTGATGATTTTGAGAAGACAAATGATGAAACTAGTTTTTGTTAACACCAGCAACCAATTGAAATAAGTTGAAATAGTAGCAGCAAAAGAATGAAAAATTTGAGTAATGCTAAAAAAAAACAATCGCCGCAGTAGGTTATTAGCAAAAGTTTAGAACTGAAAGGCAATTATTTGTCTCCCTTTTGCACAGTGTATATACGAACCCTGTCCAGCACAGAGTCTGTATACGTCAGTGAAATCACAGATTAGATTGTTTTACATAAAGAGCTGCACAGACAACAGCAATAACTAACTACAGAGGTCAGAGCATTGGCAGCTGCACTCTGGCAGAAGAGTTGAACAACTTCTTTGCCCGCTTTGAGACCAACGCAAACCCACACACACTGCCTCTCCAGGGTCCCAACACCTGAAATGTAGTACACGACAGTACTGATCAGTAGCATTTTAGTGTCATGCTCAGAATAATTCAAATAAGGTTTAATCATGTATGTTAACTTAAACAGGCATAACAATCTACATCAAGGACGTGCACAAAAATAACCCCAAAGTGGAGACTGATGATCAAGCAAAACAGTTTATAGTTTATAATTGCTATTGTGAAATATGGGATGCTTAATGAAAACATTTATGCCACTTTAATTATTATGTATTAAACTACATCTTTTATATAAAACTAGACATATTGTATTACTCCAGTCCAGACTAATAACTGGGCTTGACCAGGAGTCATCAAAGTCATTGTGAGCTGAATATTCATGCTATTTTAACTGGCTACACTTCAGTATTCAGTTGTTTTGTTTCATATTTTTAGCAGTGTGAGATAACCCCTATTCTATATTACTTTGAAATACCATAAAAACACAATTCCACCCATCTCTCATAACTTTCCTATGACCGTTAGTTGGGTTGCACCAATGTCTTGTTTCTGTTGCACAATAGAACTGACAATGTTTCTAAAATTACTGAGGTGAATGGAGGGAAAAGCTGTTTGTTAGTTTGTTATTTAACAGATTTGTGTTCGACAGGCTGATCTTAACTTCACTGTTTAAAATGACAACCCAAGAGCCCACTGACTGAAATGTAGGATTTGTCTTACGCTACCCACTTGGGTAAAAACTAGATTAACTACAATACGATATATACATAATCATAGTCAGTTTTTATGTTACACCATTGCTCACTGTTCCATCATTGCAGAACTTTTGCTTTACTTTAACCACCAGAATTGCAGACTGCCCAACTGCACCACTGGCCAGGGCTGTACATCTGTGGTTCATGTGAACTTTTTTTTAACCCTTAAGCTCCTGGTGCTAGGTGGTCACCACATTTCTAAATATTTACTTCCCTTCTGTATTTAATCAAACCTCCAGACACAGACAATGCAACTAAACATTGATCTGTTTACCTAAGAACAATCCCATTAGAATTTAAACAAAAGTAGAATATGTATGAAAACACAGACTGGAAATGCCTCTTTATGTCATTAAAGAGAAGTGGGTCTCGTGATAAGGTGACTTGGACAGACGCTGCAGAACTCTGACTGACTTGACCTTGTTCTCCAGACTACACAAACCAGATTTAAAAGGCAAACACACAAACACAATCATTTTATTCTACTGACTCATTGCTTTGACCTTAGCAACATCTGCTTCATGTCATTGTTATAACATAACAGGCTTTTTTGTCTACCCCTGAAATTTTTCCAGATATTTCACATGTCCAGAATTATGTTAATCGCAGAGAAGCACAATGACTTGTAAACACATGGGTTTCAGACGTAGGCTGCAGATTGTGTTTCAGACGTTTTACAAACACAGCAGTTTATTTATTATTATTTACTCAATATTTATACCGTTTAATATTATACGTAATAAACGTATACGTTTATTGTTGCAACAACAATAATTAGTGCCACAGCTCATCAAGTAGCATAACATTTAAAAAGCTGTGATATACAATGTTAACTCATTATGAAAGTGAACAAAAAGTTGGCTAAGAATCCCATCATTTTACTTTGGTAAAGTATTTTCAAGTGAGACTGAACAATATGACATGTGACTTGTCACATGTTTTGAATTCTCTGTGCATAGTGATGGTTGCTAAGGAAGGGGGGAATTCCCTTAAGCTATGATGTCATAGAAGGGCTTTGATGTGTGATCTTATAGCCCTGCTTTAAAGGTTCCCCAGAATAATACACTTACAGACACTACAGCACAAACGTGGAATATAGTGGATTACAAAGAAATTGACGATTTATTGGAGGACAAAACAATGGAAGAAATAGACATTCTGCACTTTGCAGAAGTTGCTCGTTCACTGGTCACATCTTACATAAAAAGTGTGACTCCAGAGGAATGGAGACTAATACAAACAGATCAGCCCCATGAATGGACTAAGGATATGTTAGGACTCTTGCTGGTTGAAGTTATTAAATGTGCTGTAAAAATTGTGGTAAGTATGCAGAGGCACCAAAATACAGTGTCAGAGGAACAGATTATGTTCAGTTTGAACTCGACACTGCCTAGTATCTTTAAGGATATTATGGACGTTAAAGAGCAGGGTCAAACGCTAGAACAGCTGATAGAGATGATGGTGGATGAAATTAAAGACAGAAATAAATCTGAAAATGATCAAGCTGGCCAACGAAAGACCTCCAAATTTAGCGAAATGGTTACACTTGCCTTTAAAAGGCTGCACTTTGCATTTTGCATCAATATATCTTTTGAAGAAAAACCTAAAAACCTTAAGAAAGAGCCTGAAGAGGGAGAGAAGTCTGATTTAGAAAGCCAGGATGTAGTGGAAGGATTTACTGAGGAACCTAAACCTGATATTAGCTCAAACTCAGAATCTAAATGTTCTATGGATATTATGGTTATTGAAAATGACAGTCCAGACAAAAATACAAACGGAGCTGAGATTCAGAATGAGATCTATCCTAAAGGTTCACGCAGTAAAGCCAAAGACAGGTACAAAATGTATGTGAACATGGCAGGACAGATTATGAAAAGTTCTCTCGTAGAAATATTCCCCAAAAGACTGGTAGTACCAAAACCAGCCTCGTTAAGCCCAAGAACCTCGACTCCACAACTTCCTGCAGTCGTCATCTTGGAGGAGAGCAAATCTCCTCAAAGTCATATACAATCTGACCTCCAAGTTCAAAAAGAAGTCCTAACACCACAGAATGTATCTGATTTGGGACAAAAAAGCCAGGATGTAATAGAAACATTTACTGAGGACGCTGA
>JAUMHF010000023.1:571873-589994 GCA_032359275.1 Microctenopoma steveboyesi | reverse complement strand
GTCGTCATATCGGAGGAGAGAAAATCTCCTCAAAGAAACACGATTCCACAACTTCCTGGAGTCGTCATATCGGAGGAGAGTAAATCTCCTCAAAGATACATGATTCCACAACGTCCCGTGGTCGTCATATCGGAGGAGAGAAAAGCTCATCAAAGAAACACAATTCCACAACCTCCTGTGGTCGTCATATCGGAGGAGAGAAAAGCTCCTCAAAGAAACACGATTCCACAACTTCCTGGAGTCGTCATATCGGAGGAGGAAGTTGAAGGCATGCACAAAATATATGTGAACAAAGCAGGACACATAGCCAAAGAGGCATATTTTGAAGAATGTCCAGATGTGACGCCAATTGAAATAGGTGACGAAGAGAAAAAAGTTTTTGTTGAACTTATCATACAGCAGATCATCTTTAGGACACACAAAAAAACAACCTCGCTCTGCCCAGTAGAAGTAGACCACAAGGTCATTGTTAAGAATCTATTCAAAAAAGCGTGGGATGAGATCCAGTACATAGATTTTGAAGTTTCTAAGGATTCTCTTGCATACACTGCCAAGACAATCTACAGAGAGCTGAAGAAGAGAGCAGGAAGTGCAGAAATGTTGATGCTTTCGCTGATGGCTGAAAACCCAGACACTGAAAAAGTACTCATCTCATCTTTAAAGCGTAACCTTGTACAACCGAAAAGGCCTCCCGCCATCTCCAGATTTTTTTCATTTGTAGGCAAAGCCATTAACTCTGTCTTTAGACGAGAAGGCAGAGATGGTGTTTAGACTGAACAAAACAGCAACAGTTGTGTTGATTTAACAAACCCTGGATTTTTATTAAATTTTTTATTACTAAATTATTACTAAATTACTAAATAAATACATATACAACAGCAACAGCTGTGTTGATTTAACAAACCCTGGATTTTTATTAAATTTTTTATTACTAAATTATTACTAAATTACTAAATAAATACATATACAAATTTTATTTGTCACATTATTAATATATATATTATATTTACAGTGTACAATCTGCAGTGAAATGTTCTTCTGCATTTAACCCACCCCCCCCTTGGGGGGAGCAGTGAGCAGCCACAGGCGGCGGCCGGGGAGCTAAGTTGGTTGGCGACTCAGCTGGGAATCGAGCCTTTATTCCTTGTGTTCCTTATGCATTGTGTTTTATTTTTTTATTTGGTTTTGTACTGTGTACCTTGTGTTTGTATATTGATAATAAAAAAATTTAAAAATAAAAAAAAACTGGATGTGTCAATGATTACCATGTACACTGATGTTCATGCTTTATTATTTTTGTGCAGTATAAGATCATTTCTTTGTATAAAGGGGTGGACAGGTATTAGTTGATTAGTCCTTATATTCTTTTTTTTTCTCTACTTTTATCTTATGTTAGAAAGTCATTTCACCCCCAAAACATTGTTTTAGGGAAAAATCCACTCAACATATATATTTACCTATTCAAAAGAAGGGGGAAAAAAATCACACAGGGAAACTAATTTAACTCCTAATAAAGCAAATTTATTGACAGTGAAATGTAACAATGTAACAATTAGGAAACAAATCAACCATAAATCTACCCTTCCATTCCAGAGGGCTTCTCAAGTCTGAAGTTTCAATGGAGTTCACACTCTGGCTCAGGTGGTCACATTAACATACCTGAAAGCCAGAGGGGAGGACAACCCAGAGGTGACCACCAACCTGAGGGTTCCACGGGGTTTATAAACCTGCTTCACACACCAGTCAGTCAGACTTGAGAAAGCCCTCTGGAATGGAGGGTGAAACGTTATCAAGACCCCAAACAAGCCCAGTTGCTTTGGATAAAACCTTTTTGAGAACCATGACCTAGATTACTAAGAATCTTCACAGATATTTAAGTCGGACATTTTCTAACTTTTCGAGCAGTATTTAAGCTCCAGGCGGACACAGACACCAACACTTTAAGGTTTGTTGCTCAAAACTAAACAGAACTCATCTATGCATTCTGTGCTGCTGCCACGTTACAAGCTACGCTTGTGCCAGGGATACATAAGTATCGGTTTGACAGGCGTGAGAGGAGGGAAAACATGACCTTGCGTGCACTTGCCACCAATTCAATGGATCTTGAGTCAGAGGCAGGTATAGGGCTTTGCAGTACCTGTTCATTTTCTCTTCGGCTCTTGCAAAGGCGGTCTTGGGTTCCAATTTACCTTCAATACCTTCCTCTAGGACTGAGAGGAGGAGAGCCACCTTTGTCCCCAAAGCCACTCTGCTTTTTAACTCTAGCCTATAAGACCTGTCCTTTAATTGCCCCTAGGGGGTAAATAAAGTCTTCTGATTCTGATTCTGAATATCACTGAAAGACTGTCCCAGCAAACTGACCAGCAGTGATGAGGCCTTTCTTTTGGGATAAGATGGGGCATCTTCTATTGGTTAGTTTTCTGCCAGACTTTCGGTTCCCTCAGGCACTTCAACCACATTCATAATACATTTGTTTTGCATTTGACCCAAAAAATATTTAAAAAAGTAAAGGAATAACTTGAGTGTACTCGCTCAGTTATCACAACAGCTTGCACGTTTGCGTTTTTATTCTGTCTTAAAAATTTTACTGTTATGATAATTTATGATTGCATTATAATTTTATTAGGGCTGCATCTATCAAGTATTTTTTTAATTGAGTATTCTGTCGATTTTTTCAGCGTTTATTCGAGTAATCTGATAACACATATTTTGCGTTATAAACAATATTGATAGTGTGCAGAGGTCTGACTCCTCTTCGAACCTCTGGTGATAGCAAGGTCAGACAAATTGCCAGTTGTGGTTTCAGAAACCTCTGGATCATGCCGTATGAACTGTTCCACCTTGTTGAAACATCAGTTAGCAGTTTCAGATGTTTTAAGCCCAGGCAGTTCTGGTTCACTTTTAAAAGATGGCTGGCTGTAGTACTGCGATGAAAAAATAGTGATATATGTCGGATTCTTTCCAGTATTCTAACGTAAGTTGATACTTTAAGCGCCCGCTGAGAGGCGGGATTCAGCGTGTGGGCTAAGGATCTTTTATGTTGGAATTTTCCGAGTTGAGCTGCAACCAACATGTTTGAAACATTGTCTGTCACGTGCACCACGGTTACCTGATAGCTGCCATTCTTCAACAATATGAGACAGTAACTCTGCCAGATGTGCACCTGTGTGAGACTCAAACAAAGCCCTTGCCTGCAGCACATGGGATAAAGTCTTCCAGTCCTCACTAATGTTATGTGCTTTCACTTCTCATAGGACTCCACTGCCACTGAAGTCCATTAATCACATGTTATTGCTGTCCGACTAGCTTTGCGTATTGTCACTGTTATCTTGGTTCTGGTTTCTTTGTAAAGATCCGGTATAACCTTTTCCATAAAGTGGCTGCGTGACGGGACCTTGTACTGTGGCTCCAGTGTCTTTAACAGGTGCTGAAACCCGGCATTCTCTACAACAGAATATGGCCGTAAATCTTTCGCTATGAAGGCTGTCACAATATGTGTTATCTTCTTCCCTTTGTCACAGTTGTGCGGTATGGTCAAGAAAGTATCGAAAATTGTAGCCTGTGCTGTGCTCAGAAAGTTTTACTACATACACAAAAGACCCATGACTCTCAAGTATTGTTCTCAAATCTGTCTACTTGTGTGTTAGTGAGAACTTCTCCACCCAAGATGGCGCAGCAGCGGGCTGCATCAGTCCTTCACTCTCTAGAACTTTTTTTTTTTTGTACCCTATTTGTTTCTGTATATTGTAACACGATCACATACAGCAGAGCTGAGCTGCTCAGGTATGAACATTCTACTCCAGACTCATTTCTACCACTTCCAATCAATCCTGGGAAATACTTTGATACCACAGTGGTTGGGCTCATCTCGAACGAGCATGAAACTGCATACAGGGCTGAGGTAGAGAAACGGTCTCTGTGGTGCTCAGAGAACAACTTGACACTGAAAGTCCTTAAAACAAAAGAACTAATTATGGACTGAAGAAAACTGAAAGAAGACCACACTCCTCTGCTCATTAGTGGAGAATGTGTGGAAACTATCTACACCTTCAGGTTTCTGGGCACCCACACCCTCTCCTGGACTCAAAAACACTAAGGCCCTAGTGAAGAAGGCTCAGCAGCATTTCCTAGAAAAAATAACCCCCCACATCCTGAACATCACCTGTTTGACCTGCTGCCCTCTGGAAGGCGCTATAGGTCAATTGGGTCTCACACCACCAGACTCACAAACAGCTTCTTCCCCTGGGCCACCAGGACTTTGAACAACTCATTTCAAACTGAGCAAACCACATGAATAAGGCATTTATTCAAAGCACTGCTGTCGCTAAGAGTCACCAAGAGTCCTAATTCACCGTTACTGTTAATCACGGAAAATACAGAAAAAAGATGAGCTCCAGCCTAAACTCAGCCAAAGTTGGCCCACATTACACACAACACTTGTCAGCCTGAATCCGCTTCCACATAAGTGCCGGATATCGCTCACAATACTTCGCCGGGTTCAGCAGTCAGCCAGATGTGCCACATCTGAACCGGATTTGGGCCACGTGTCGGTGCTATCTGGGAGTGTACCTCATTATTAGCGAGCTGGAACCAGGGCTGTTTGCCGTAAGTGAAGATTTCCCAAAGAATGACTCCGAAGCTCCACACATCGCTCTCTGTGGTGAACTTCCTGTACATGATGCTCTCTGGGGGCATCCAGCGGATAGGCAGCATGGTGTGACCCCCCACCTGAACATATACACACAGGAAAAAGACAATAAATACATGTTATCTTTTATGTTTATACTTTTGGGGGTGGGGTTGCAGCGTTTTTGAGTTCCTGGTGTTTCTGGCGTTTGCTAGTCTTATTCCAACTTATTTTTTTTGGGCTACATATACAATGGTACATGTGTTTGTAGCTTACTGGTTTCACACTTCTTTGAAGTAGTCCTAAACAGGCCTTGTGCATTTTTAAGTGAACATAACTCTATTACTTTAGGACAAACACATGGGACTGTGATAACACCATACAAAGCTTACAATGTTATGACATCCTGCATATTCACGTTACATTTTCCATTTACAATTTATTCAATCAAATTGTGTGTGCACCAATTAGCCAACACCACCCGCTGGGTTTAATTGTATTGGTGAACAGGAGTCTGCGTGGGCCCTCTGACTGGTGTGATACTCTGCGTTCTGATGCCTGTGCATCATGGCCAGCATTCAAATTCTCCCACACTGACCTCTGTTCACTGCAACTTTAAAAGCATCAGGATGTGATTTATCTCTATAGATCATTGAAACATGACTCATTATGAGCATTATCAGTAATGATATGATGAGAATAACGAGTTATACTGTAACATATAGAAGGTCACTCACTATCTGTTGTGTCTGTCGCTTGGATTTTTTTCTTTTAACCACACATGATTAATGGTGGGCATATGAAAAGACATACAGCCCTATTATAGGACTGCAAGTAGATCAGCGAGTGAATCATTATTCATGTGCTCCTGCCTTCTCGCTGGCTGCTGTGAAACCATAAAGCAGCTTGACTAATTTAGTCAAATATGTGCCTCCTAATCAAGACTCATATAATGAATGACCTCCAGTGTACAGCTGACAAATTGTCCTCATTTATCCTTACTCCGCTGTCCTGCTCCTCTTTAGCCATCTCTCTCTTATTGTGAATGTACTGAATGAGCCATTTCCTCAGTATCCCATAAGCACTGACACTTCAACTTAACTGCTTCTTAGAAATAATGTCAGAATATAAACAGATATGTCTTACAATTTAAAACATACTGATTTAATGCAGACTCATAGTATAACCCTGTCATCAAAAGAAATTCCTTACAAAACTTTATTTCTACTTTAAAAATGAAACATTTTTTCTCTTGGTGCAGTTTGTCTGGTGTAAACACACTCACACAACCACACAGAAAATCCCCAAAAGAGGTGGTGTTGATCTGAATCACTTAGCAAACTGTACTGTTATCACTACGTGTTGAATACACTTGTGACTTTATTAGCTCAATAAAAAGGACGAGTGAAACTAAAAAATAGAAAAGAAATAAAAATCTACACGAGCTCTTGTGAAGATAGACACAACAAGAAATATAACTAATGCCAGAAAACTTTCATAAAAGTAAACCTTAGCTGTTACTAACAATAAACTGTGATTTCCACCATCCTTTATATGCAAATTCGATCGTTAGCATCGCTACTTATGCTAATGAGCAGTACTGAGCTGAATCTGCTCTTGGGACAGGGCTAATGTCTGGGATCAACACAGTCACGAAACGATTTCTAAATCAGACCTTATAAACATTTAACGTTAACCAGAACATACAGTAAACTTACAGTCGTTGCTTTTGAAGGTGTAAACAAAGATTCAGGACACAGAGGATGAAGTTAACCATAGGATGGAAGATTACCTGTAAACGTTAAATCTTCAACTGCTACCCATAATGCATTGCAACCAGAGCCTATACCTTCAAAATAAAGTATAACAACTTAATTCTTAACGACATTAGTGTTTTTCTTCAGAAATAAGTTGCAGATCAATTATGAACAGCATGAATTGGTGAGGAGGGGCAGTGCCTCACAGACATCTGGTCGGGTGATATAACATAATAAAGTTTGGGACGACCAGCATACATTATTATATATTATGTAACTGCCGATTCCATGTTACAGAATCATTCTGCAGTCCACAAAACAGGAGCTTTGCCCTGTTTTTACTTGTCCTGTGTCCACAGCAGAGACATCTGACCATAAGGGTTTGAAGCATATCATGGTTTGAGGCAACACATTTTGATGCAAGGAAAGTGAACCAAGTCGAAAAAGCTTAATGCTGGTCTGTTTGTGTTAATATTAACAAAATAAAAATATAACTTTACGTTAACATAACTGTGTGCTGTTTGGCAGTGGCTAAAGAAACCTCAATCCTTTCCCTGTGACTTTTGTTATGATTTAGTGCTTTAAAAGTAAAGTGAACTGAATTCTCCAGTTGGTGCTCAACTCTATGTTTTGTTTATAATGTGTGTAACAGTGAAGGATTTAATTATTATTCCATGTGCATAAACCAGCTGGATGTCTCCGTCGTGTGTGTCTGCATTTGTCTTCTTTCCCTGACAACTTTACCTTTTACTCAAACCTTTTAGACCGAGCTGACATGTGACAGCCAATAGTGTGCGCCACCAAATGAGCAATATAAGCAAGGCAGACATATTGTATAACTCTTGAAAACCTGCACCACTGAACCAGCTTGCCACTGAAGAGTTCGAATTAACAAAGAGTCAGTCAGCCATTTCTGTACTTTTCTACTGGCTGCTGAAATGATGGGGCCTCCATTAAAAAGAAAAAAAAGTCCACAGAAGCTACTTACGAGGATGGGACTCAATGGAGTCATTGACATTTACTGCTAAATACAAATTTATCCACCATGCCAATTACAGTGCTGAGAGAGCCTCCTGAAAATCCCTCTGAGCCACTGTTGCAATTGTCTGCGAAGAAAGACCTTTTCTACATAGACAAGTAACATAATGCCAGACTTCTTTATTTTCTCCATTTGGGACCCACATGAGAAATTCAACAGCCCATCCAGGATCCAGCACTCATTATTACACTGGAAAGCCTTCTGTAAACAGGCACACCAACTGGTTTTGTACAGCGCTACATGCAGAACTCCCATGACAAAACGAAAAGTTTTTTATAGTTTTAAATTGAAATAATTAAAAATCAAAAATTACAATCACCTTTATAAAAGTATTTGTTGCTTTTGCTTTGGTATTTTAAAAGTCTCAAGGACAAAGATTCTGTGGTCTGATGAGACAAAACTTTAACACTATGGGCAGATCTTCAAGCACTATATTTGGTGAACACCAAGCACTGCTCATCATCTGGCTGAAGAAAACATCTGGCACTATTCTGTCAGTGGCTGTGACAGTGACAGGGAGAGAAAAATGGAAAGGAGCGAGAAGACAGAAGCAAGAAATGTGGCGCAATTGCGCGTCAGTGTGCCAAGGTATGTGCTATATTGTGGAAGCTTGGTGTTTTTAATCTAGATTGCACCGAGGCCTTTATGTTCATCTTTCCTGTGGGAAGCTTCAAACTGTTTCTCATCTGCTCTGGTAGGAAAGTGAAAAGCCACAGTGAATCTGTTACCTACTAGCATTTAGACTCCAAAAAATAAGCGACCCTAAAGCCATTCAACAACAACAACTTAGTAACAAGTGTTCGCTCAGAGTTGCACGGATATTGGAACTTTACAGAACACCATTCAGTGATGGAGGCATTGTTGAGGAGTGCACCCTTTTTGATTGAACATATAAAGAGGAGCTTTATTAAAAAAATAAAACAAATACCTCTGAACGAGACTAAAAGTTGAATTTGCATAACACCTGTTCTGTGACGTAGAGGCATCAAATATGTAGATGATGATGTTAAAAATATAAATAATCACATATGATATCTTTACATATGTAATAACAATGTTAATGTCATGGGCCAGGGCTAAACAAAAGTTACATTTGATTCTTATATTAATATAAAATACTGTGTTAGTATTTTTTCTACTTTGCCCATTGTCAATTTCAATGTGTTCATTCTGACCATCACTATTATTTCACTGGCCAAAACTGGAAATCATATATTATGCTTACCATGCAGATAATTCAGTAAATCTGCATTGTTATGTATATGAGGCCTGTATTTGTAATAATAATAAATTATTTTGTTTTAGGCAAATAGAAAATGAAAGCAGCAGACATGTTCTTACCCTGTAATAATCTGTGCTGTAAATATCTCTGGACATGCCAAAGTCTCCTATCTTCACCAGAAGGCCGTTCCCCACCAGACAGTTCCTGGTTGCCAGATCACGGTGCACAAAGTGTTGAGACGCCAAGTAGATCATCCCAGCTGCTATCTGACTCGCTATGTGAAGCATCTGGGACAGACCCAGCTCCCCATTGGTCTGCAGAGGTTGTCCGTCAACCAGGATCATGGCGTCTGGCCCGTGGGCTCTGAGGAGGAAGTTGCAGAGTCAGTTCTGACAAGCTCAAAAAACATCTCTGATCAAATCATCTTGACTCGTGTGAGACAACTGTAACATCAGTCAGCCTAATGTAGCTTGACACTTCTGTTTTCGAAGGCCATTCTGTTGGTTTTGCATGTTGTAGCCCATTAACTGTAAATTGTGTTTAGTTATCGTGACTGCTGACAATTTTAAAAAGGATACAAGCACTTTGATGATACATTTCCTTCCTTCAGGCCAACTCAGTATCCAGAATTTTTTATTTCTCTACCAATAAACTGCAATCATCATCATGATCTACAACAACTTGTGTTATTTAGGATAAAATCCAGCAGTGCAACATCCAGTTTTGCGCCCTTACTGGGATTTTTTGGGGTTAATTTACAGCACTGGGTTCAGGTCAGGTAAATTATATACATCATATTTATCTAACCCGAACCAAAGCTTTTCCTGCCTCAACTTCACAGGGGGCGCTAAATATCCCAAAAAGTCTGAAACACTGTCCTATAACAAGTGCACATATACAGACACACACACACACAAGCACTGGCAGACCTACTGATGGTGGACAAAGTACCAATGTTCTATTCTGCAGGGCAAACTGAAAACTCTATTCAATTAGGAAGATGGCAGATAAAACCACTTCACCGGTCATGCTGGAGTGACCAAATCCCACGTCTGTTCAACGGTATTTAACATTTTAGTGTGGTACATAACCAAGACTAATCACTCACAAATGAGGTTTTGCCCCGGGGGCCTTGACATGCCCGGAATATACACCTCCCACCGTCCAGGTGGCATCTTGACCAGATGCTCAAACCACCTCAACTGACTCCCCTCCACACTCTTATCTAACACCCTGGATGACTGAACTTTCTACCCTATCTCTAAGGGAGAGTCCAGCCAACCTGTGAAGAAAACTCATTTTGGCCACTTGTATTTGCGATGTTGCTCTTTCGAACGCTACCTAGAGCTTGTGGCCATAGGTGAGGGTAGGAACGTAGATCAACTTGTAAATAGAGAACCCATGAATTACATTGGTGTCACTCGATTGTCCACTTTATGATGTTGCCTAATTTTCTTCTTCAAAATGCAGTGTCAGATACACTTTGTCAGCGATAAAGCACCCTGGTGTTGGTATATTCAAATATGTGTTTTTAGAGGAAACTGTGGTTTCTTTTTACTTTTACTTTACTTGGCAGACGCTTTTATCCAAAGCGACTTACAAGGAGATGACACCAGCAATTACCATTTAGTTCTCGCAAAAACTGAGATACTACAACAAAGCACCCTGATAAGGCCTAACTCGTCAAGACAAAAACATGCATAGGAATTGTTTAGTGCTAGGCAACGTAACGTGCGCGCGTGTGTGTGTGTTAGACTCACTTTAAGTACTTTTTGAACAAGGGAGTTTTTAAATGTTTTTTAAAGGGGAAGGTTTCAAGGGGAAGACGGAAGGCGGGGGGGGGGGGGGGGTTTGAGTTGTAATGACCTGGGTAGTTAAGTACAAAGTCAAACCAGTGGTCACCCTGTATGTGCCTGTGCCACCAAAGCTGTCTTTTCAGCTTCACTGACTGTTAAGTCTCTAATGGAGGAAATTCAGCGAGACTGTTTTGTGTGTGTCAGTTTTTGTGAGTACTGTGTGCGAGAGCAACGGTGGTTTGGAGGTCATTGGGTGCTGGCTAAATTAGCAGTGTGTCCTGGATGAATTGATGCCAGCACTTTAATGGAAACACAATTACTCAGCTGAAATTAGCATCTGAAGCACAGAGAGACTCACTGAAACACTGTCCCATAACAAGTGCACATACACAGACATGCGCACACACACACACAAGCACACGCACACACGAGCACTGGCAGACTTCACTTACTGGCGGCGGACTAAGTACCAATGTTCTATTCTGCAGGGCAAAGCATCCTGAGAGCAAATAACATCTAATCACAGAAGACATAATGCAGCTCATTAGCGTACCAACTGCAATTTACAATTTATGCATTTAGATTGTGCTCCCATCTACAGCAGCTTGCAGTGAGGGAGCAGGTAAGGCTGCACATTTTGACACAATTTGGGAACTTTCGTCAATGGATAAGTAAGCTAGGAGGAAAACGACCAGTTTCATGTGCTGGTGTCCAGGTTCACAGCTTATATAATGTGAAGTGTGTTCTTTGTGCAGTAGGCACTAGTGCTGATACTCAGCCATGATGTTTGCTCCATAGCAAATAATGCTTTACATTTGATAGAAAAAAGTAATGTTTCACCAGTTCTTGTTGTTTGACTCGCCGTAACATCTGTTTCTGCAAACACGTGCATAGCGTGCTCATGTCGCTTACACCCTGTCGGTGTGTGAGATGAAAGCGTTAGCAGAGCCAACAGCTCAATTTCCTGTGTGTAAACTGAATGGGTCTCCTCAGACTTCTTCAGTAGTAGCAGCTCACAACACGGCGGAGGACTCGGTTTGTCTTTCTGTCCACAGCTTTGTTGTGTCAAACAGCCTAATCCATCTGCCACAGAGCAACTCACACACAGACACTGCACCGACGCAGTTTACAAATACACTGTTGGGCCAGATTTAGCCTATAGCAGCAGCTGGGCCGAATCTGACAGTCAAGAATAATAATAATTAATGTCTGTTGTTTAACAGGTCAGATAGAACCACACAATCGGCACCTCTTTAACTTCAGGAGTCACCGGTCATGCTGGAGGTAGAGCCAGGTGGATCAGTTGCTGGAGATTATAAATGACGGTGGCCTTAAATGAATGTTAGAGGTGATTTGTGAATAATCCACTAGCGTATTAATCATCACAAAAGAGATGTGCTTTTCTATTAATTACCAATAGCCAAAGGCTTCTCTGGCCTGGAGAGAGTCGGAACCAGAAAAACATCTTTGTCATTAAATATAGATTTATATAAATGCTGTGTAATTTGAACAAATATCACAAAAATCTGTTATTGTCATTTTATTACGACTTTCTCCCTTAACTGCACCTTCAGTGAGTTTTGGTTTGCATTAGATACGTCCTCTCATTCCTCTGTATGATCATTACGTGCTCCTTGATTCTGATTCAACCTGGGAGTTGTTCTGGCACCATCATGACTTTACTTTACTTTACTTGGCAGATGCTTTTATCCAAAGCGACTTACAAAGAGCTAGCGCTGGGTGTCTGGCTCAGGGACACACCTGGTAGGGGATGGACTAGGAGTTAGACGGGGCTTTGAACCTGTGACCTTCTGCATCCCAGTCTGACGCTCATCTATTGCACTTTGGTAAAATGAATGCATGATTTCAAATATACAAAGCTGCCTAGTGAATAGTGAGTATGCAGGCAGAATACAAATAATCTGGTTTTAAATAAACAAAATGCCTGCAGCTATTAGATATGATGTGCTCCTCCTTCTTAGTCCACATCTACACACTATAAAATATTACATGCTGTGTTTTGACTAATGTGTGCAAAAACACAAACAGTATTAAATATAACAACCTAACCATAACTGTTTGAATGTCTAAAAACACGGTTTCCTCTCGTCACATCTTTATATGCAGAGATTAAGATGCAAGCAAGAGAAGCAGGCTCACACAGCACAGCCAACCTGGGCTATAGCCCAATGGCCCAATGTGTGCATGGGTCCCAGACTGGCCAAATATCTTTCAGATTTTTTTTATTTACTTAAAAAAGCTGTTGCTCTGAGGTTTATTTGCCAACTGATACACGTTGAAATTACAACAACATGATTTGGTAGATGTGACCTGGTCGGCTTTGCTTTCATATAATACGCCACCAATGGACGGCATACTGGCAACATGTCAGAAAGAACAGATGTAAGAATTTCTATGTATTGTTAATAAACTGCTATGCTTCCATAAGACCAGCACTGCTCTGCAGGCAGTAATTTGTGTAACACTGATAATTTGATCGGATCATTGAGAGATTATAAAACTGGCCCACAGAAGCACTGAGCAGACGTCTCAATTTTCGAACAATATTTCCTCCATCTCTGCAGAAGTTGATCTCCAAAAGAAACATGTGAGTGATCTGGAGGAAGATTTTATGTCTAGAAAACTTTGAGAATTTATTAGAGAAACATCTCATGAAGGTCGTTGCTGCAGGAAGAAAGTTACAGTCAGTGTTTCTACTCTGATATTTATGACTGTCTTCTACAGCCGACAACGTTTTCAAAACCGAGATTCACAACGGGCCAAAACAGACAGAATCACATTCCGTCTCTGGTGACCGTTGAAAGCAATAGTCTGCACAAATTGTATTTTACCAGACTCTCTCTCTGTCAGGAAACAGAATGTGTAAACATAAGGAAATGTGTATTTGCTGTGTGATTCTGCTGCTGCTGTTATTACCGTGTTATTGATGTAATTTATTTTTTATCTTTTTATGTCTCTGTAACTATTTTTAAATATTTTACCTCAGTAATGTGTGGTGGTCTGTACTACGGCCGGTATTAAGCTCAGTTATTAACTTAATAGTTGATATTTACAATAAATGCTGTCAATGTATTCCTGTGGATGGTCGTTTATTTTATTTTGTTAAGTCATTAGGGGGCCTCCCCACAAAGTGTAGCCTACGGGTCCATGACTACCGTAATCTGCCTCTGGAGGGAAGCTATCATCATAAGAAACCATTTGTCCAGCGTCTTTAATCCAGCTTATCTAATCACTCCTCCCACGCCAATGTCTCATGAACTCACCTGAGAAACTTATTGAGATCTCCGTGCTTCATGTACTCAAAGACCATGATCAGAGGGTCTCCGTCCACACACACTCCATAGAACTTCACTATGTGCTCGTGCTGGAGGTTTGTCAGCAACTCAGCCTCACGCTGGAAATCCTTCCTGGCTGCGAGAGTGGGGTCCTTCAGAGTCTGCAGAGAGAGCGAGAGACAGACGTTACACACAAATCATGGCAGGTTACACTTTGGTAGTCATGGTGACTGTCCTCTCTCCTGTATCCATCCTGCGGCGTAACCCCTGTACCCATGGAAACATCCCTCAATCTTGTATGTGACTTATTCTTATATTGCTGTAGCAGCGACATATAGTACTAAAAATTTTGTTTGGGTTAATTTTACAGCGGCGCTTTAATGAAGGCAACTAGGACTGCTTCAGTGTGCTTGAGATTTTTTTATACAACTAGTAATGAATAATATCTTGCATGACGAATACAGATGCTGACACAGAGAGTTATTTTCTAGTTCCACTTTTTGGCCTCGATGAACAGCAACGTGGTGCTAACCTGTGTAATTGTCTTTTTGTGAGCATGTATGTATGGTATGTATCTGCAGAGCCTGGCTGTGAAGGAAGGAAATGCTATATCATGTCTACATGAAACAAATTATTACAGTTTTTTCATCTAATTTCATCAAAATGTACTGCACTTTAACAGGTACCAGTTTACATTTAAATAAACCAAATGTTTAATCCATTGTTGTTTTGCTTCATTCTCTTCTATCTACCTCTACGTTTACTGCGTTTCTCTCTGATTAACCTCATTCTTTCCTCTCCTTCCCTCTCTTTGCAGTCAGAGCAGAGTGTGACTAATGCAGCTCAGAAAAAAACAACATCCATTCAAGGTATACAGAAAGGACAAATATTCTGACAGGGGACACCAAACATATTCACCTTTAGTGAATGAAAACAATGAGTCGAACCTCTCAGATTACTCTTAATAACTTTAATAGCTTTGCTGCTGCCATGGTTAACTTCTTGTTTAGTTCTGTCACCAATCTTCCTCTCAGAACTCATTTTCCTTCATCTGTGCTCTGTAAGGTCTTCTGCTGATATCACATTGATATCCAGGAGTTGCTTTGTCTTGTATAATGTAATTTAAAAATAATGCGGCTAATAAAGTGTCATAAAATGTGGCCTATTATAATAAATATTTTAAATTAATATAATATGGTCAACAGACTGAATTATGGACAAAAGAGACAGACAGAAAGATTCCATTCAAAATCACATGTTTGAAAAATATATGAAAAACAGATTTATGAAGAACCCTTGTAAAGGCTTGGCTGCATTTTGTATCTATGTTGCTATGTAACACCAGCAACATTTCAATAAATTAGACACTACATAAATGTTTGTTAGTGGTGAAAGCAACAGTCTCTTGTTCTAAGTATAAAAATGAACAGTTTAGTTACTGTATGTACTGTACTATAAAGCTCAGGAAAATATTTTTAAAACTTCTGCACGATATTATATACAAATGGACATTGTGTTTAGTTTTTTTCTAAATACAAGGAATTTTAAAATGTGATGCTCTGTGATCAACTGCAGATAATGGAATTTGGCTTAGGCTCCATCACCTGCGGGAGCCTTAACAGGAAAAGCGGTCAGAATGATGAATGGATAGATGGATGGGGAATGTGATGCAGAAAGTTTGATACTGGACACTGATCTAGACTGAAACCAGGTCTGACACAAGCACGTGCAAAATGAATGTGAATATTAACCTCCTGAAATGTGCACAGACATCAGGAAAAGACATCATGTTACTTCGCCTGGCAAACGCTTTTACAGTGATGGCAGCATATGTGTCTTTAGAAACCCAACAAACAGAAACCCAAACAAAGGCACACATGCTATCACTATTGAAGCAGTGACTAATAACAGTCGATCAATATATCAGTTATGATTCTGATCCTGTTGCTCTTCTTTGTCTTTGGAATATACAACCTGCAAAACACACTGAAACACTGGACTTGAATGTAAAAGCTTATCGTGGAAGCTGAAAGCTCAGAATCACCTTTTTTTCCTGCATAGCATTTGGTACACATAAAAACATGTTAAAGTAAGTATAAAAAACTGAATCTGGTTCATATTGCACTTCAGGAAAGGTGGGAAATCATGGTTTGTAATTGGGTTGAGCCACTAGTAGGCCTACATTCAGGCTTCACCTGTTAAAAGGTTGTTGTTGTTGTAAACATCCTGTGTGTTCTCATTTCTTGTCCCTGCATAAGTACAAAACTAAACTTTTTAAAGCAAGTCTAATTACACTTTTCTCAACACAACTTACTATGAATAATTTTACCACATAGCTGGTAATAATTACTGATTGAACGAGATAGAAAATCGCACTGAACGTCACTGCAGTTCACAGCTACAGAAATAACTAATTAACCCCACATACACAAACATGCTTAATTTACATAATCATGGATGCCTCCATATGTTCTCGTCAGATGCGACTGTATGATGACACATTGACTTCCTAAACCTACGTGTACAGGACTTTGTGTCTATGGCAGAAAGTGGGTGGAGTTTTCCAGTTGAATTATTAGCTACAGTAAAGTAGCAGAACATGAGCACATCCCATAAATTTGCTGGTCCTAGTGTCTTATCTAAAGAAACACACTGTATGTTTTGTAGTTTACATTGGAAGCAGAATGTTGGTGTATACGTCAAATGGCATTATCCACTGACTTGTAGATAATGGCCTGTCAGAAAATAATGCTATGATAAAAAATGTGGTCTATCCACCAAAACACATACACCCAGACTGAGCTAGTTGTAAGCATGGCAAACATGGCATTGTGCAGCAAAGGGCAATAAATCCAGCAGGATTAAAAGACTGCAGCTGTAATCCCTCTATATCCTCACTAAGACTAACACCTGTCTGCTGCAGGTCAGCGAGTCAGCCACATTTCCATTAATAACTGCCGACATACTGACGAGCGTTCGTCTTACAATCAGCGTGTTTTAATAATAATCCGTGCCTTATGAGCCATATGCTCGATTTAGAGATGTCAGAGTACTTCCTCTGTAGAACATTTGTTCTGCAAGTATGTGCATGTCTGTGTTTGCGCTACCCTGTGTTAACTTTGGTACAAAACCATATTTGGTGGATAAATACCGAGAACGGTCTCCTGCAACAATGCATCAACGTGAACGTCTAAAGACCGCACTGACGTGTGTTTATTTAAGTCATGGCGACTGGACTTCTCAGTTATTAACATTTCATTATTTCTTTCTGAGAGACACTTTTTGTTTTTCAGAAAGGCAGCTGCACACACACACACGCACGCACACATTCACATTTCTTTCGCCTACCTTTACAGCTACCAGCATCTTGTCCTTGGTGGGACTCAGGTTGTAGCACTCGGCCAGGAAGACCTTGCCGAAAGCTCCCTCTCCGAGCTCCCTCTTCAAAATAATGTCCCGTCGTTTAATATGCTGAACATCTGACAGACACAGAGACAGAGAGACAGTGATTTTACTGAAATCATTACCATCACTGCTACTACTTTTGTTCCCAGCTCAGTAATAACAGGTAATAGTGGGGTCATTTTTTAAAATAAAGACATAGTGGGATAATATAAAGATAATAAAAAATAATAATAATGATACTAATGACAGAAATGATTGATTCCCTAGAAGAAATTGTACAGTACATGTCTGTTGCTGACAAACCTCCAGCACGAGCACATAGTGAAGTTCTAGGGAGTGTGTGTGGACGGAGACCCTCCGATCAAGCAGTTTTACATCGCATTAAACCATTTACCTCCATGGTAAAGATAAATGCTAAAGATGTGCACTAAAGTACAACATTTGACACATGTTAGACATCTGAGTTGTGTTGATAGTAGACAAACTGCTCAGCAAACCCCGAAGATGAGTCATGGGCATTTTATTCATTTAGCCAAACCACATTACTGCAAGTTCTGGATGGATCACATGATGCACTCGTCAAAATGGACTTTTCCTTACAGAAGGAACGACTATAAAATAAACAGCATGCTTTTAAAATCTATATCATAATATTATAGTTCATGTTTTAAAGAGGATGTATTCACCTTGCTGACCAGTCTCCATTTCTGCAAGGTGGAAGGGCGTGTGTGTGTGCGTGTGTGTGTGTGTGTGTGTGTGTGTTACTGGTCACAGGTGACTGCTCCCTCTTTCTCAGTGTTAATGACAACATTAACCCTGGCTATTTGTAACTGCACTAATTAGCCTGCACAGTATACACACACACACACACACACACGCACACACACACACACACACACACACACATTCTTTCAATATGACAAAGGGGAACAGTCCTCCTCAGCAACCAGCCTCACAGCAGCCTTGATTACGTACCTGT
>JAUMHF010000023.1:550062-569711 GCA_032359275.1 Microctenopoma steveboyesi | reverse complement strand
GCCTGCACAGTATACACACACACACACACACACACGCACACACACACACACACACACACACACACACAAGCATGGAAACATTTGTCTTTCTGTAGTTGTGAGGACAGTCACTGATGCGATGCATTATCTAGCCCCGTGGTTCCCAAACCTTTCTCCTTGAAGCTTCCCTTGCCTGTGTCCAAGACAAGTCAGACTCACAAGATTCACAAATCCTGTGAGTCCGACTTCTTGGACACGTTCTTGTGAATCTTATACACACTTCTGACTCACATTTTGAGTTACTGTGACGATATCCATGCAACTTGCAACTACAGCCTTCATGGGTAAAGAGTATTTTCTAAACTTTGTGTCAACTGTTTGTTATCTTTCATTACATTTCCACGTTTTGTTATTTGGAGGTTTTCTGTTTAAGTCAGAATTTTATTTTTAAGCTAATAAAGCAACAGCAGGAGTCTCACATTGATTTAATAAGTGCTAATGTGGCCAAGGTGAGAAGCTTCCTCTGTGTATTGTCAAACTAGTATGCAGCTATCATGGTCTTGATGCATCCTTAAGAACTGTAATGTGACTTTAACATAAACAAGTTTCCTGATTTAAACATATAAGTAATAAGAAAACATATATTAACCAAATTTTACAAGATCTATCAAATATATAAAATTTTTCCATTATTCTAACTGCTAATCCTGTCATAAGCCGCGGGGGTGCTGGAGCCTATCCCAACTGTCGCTAGGCGAGCGGCAGGGTGTGCCCCTGACAGTCTATCACAGATATTTCTGAGATGATAAAAACACAGTCATAATCTTTCATGTCTTTACTGAACATACCCAACTGAAGCTCTGCGGTATGCCATTTATTGAAACATTTCTGTGAATCAAACCAGTAAAGCAAAATTCATAAGCTCACATATACCCAGTCTCTGCTTTGATCTACAGGTCTGTGGCTCCTGTCATGACCTTCCACGCTGTCACTTCATGGATAAACATGGCAACAACTACTGCTCCAACAGCTTCACAAAGACAAAAGATTGTGTCTGCAGCATTGACTGATGCTCCCTGCAGGACGGTGCCTTTGTTGCCTAATTGAAATTCTCCGGTTGACTGCCGCTGTGTCATCTACAGGTCACCTTTTCAGTAAAATTGGTGTCAGCGTTGAGCTTGTTGTGGGAAATCTGACCTTCATGTGTGACCAAACGTCTTCTACAACTGCTAACGTTGCTCTCTATCGCAGAAGCCTTTGATGTTTTCTTGGGCTGCCTCGTGTGAACACAGGGGATGGTTCAACATCAAGGTGTAGATAAAAAAATCTAATTTATTGGGATGTTGAACATCACCTATAAGTTTAAATTCTTATAAATTCAAGCCAGGAACATTATGTGATGATGTGATATGAAGTATTTTTTTTTCTTTTAAGGAATGATCTAATATTGCTGCTTATTAATAATGTATGTTTTTAGTTGTCTTGCTTTCACAATTTCCAAATCATGTGCTGCGGTGGACAATTCCTGTGTTTGAATATGGAACACGTGTTGTTGAAGTCAAAGATTGCAAATGATAGAGAAGCTTTAAGTCTGAAAGCGGCGCCGTGATTTCCGTCCTCCATTCCCTAAGACCTAACACTCAATGGTCTTTCAGCAGCAACTGGTTTCTGAACACGTCGCAGCCAGTGCTGGTCCAGTTACACATACATCATTCTTGAATTTGCATCTTTATGAGAAGAACAACGATTCCCCGCCAAGCGCTGCTCATTCAACGTTTAAATAAACCCAGATGAGCCAGAAAACATGAAAGCTGTGATTGCAAATTAAATACTGATTTCTGAATGTTCTTTAGTTAATAAAACATTGTTTTTTCATTATGTATAATGAACAGGGAATTTGTTTTCTTTTATTTATTCAGAGTTCTGCAAACACTGTATCATTTCTAGTAATTTGATTTAATGTTTCCTTCAAAGTTGCTACTCTGAAAAACAAGCTTTACTTGGAATTCAGGAAGAATGTTGTCAGCAAGACAAAGCTGTAGAGTTCCACCTATAGATTAAACCTGAGAAACTAATCGTTGTGCAGTGGTCTTTTTTTATCTGGAGCTGTATTTACTTCATGCTGCTCACAACTCGTTTGTACCTGGATGGCTACCTGGAGGGTTGAAACACGCTTTAAAAGCCACTCTTTACATTTACTAAATCTTTCCTCAGAGTCCACTGTGTCCTCTGAGGCCCGAAACCCCAGCAACTATAATAACTTCTGTTATCTCAATTAGCCCGGATAACAGCTTAGGGTGAGCTACCAGGCCAGATTCTACATATCTATGTTTAGCAATCTGTTGTTATTAACATTTTCTTGTACTTTTATTACTCAAGTAGACTTAGTTATAGATTCAACTTTAAGACTTTTACTTAAGTGGAATTCCAGTCAGTGACTTTAACTTTTAACACTCGCACTTAAGTGTGACTTTCGGGTACAACACTAGAAATCAGTACTACAGGATGGTTACCATTTATAACTAAATCAATGTCCTGAAGAAAAATGCATTACCGAAAACAGAATAACAGAATTATCCCTACCTTTGGAACATCAGATTTCAACATTCTGGGTTTTTTTTTTGGCTGCAAAGCCAACAGAAAACAAGCCTCCGGTATTCCAGAGAGCCCCAAACTAATTCAAAACACTGTTAATCTTTCATAATGAGGCTAGCGCTGTGCTTTGGGTGACATATTTCTGCCCCACCCCATACGATAAAGCCACTAAAATGTATTAATTAGTCTGTGTCTCGTGGTGCAACAAAACAACAAAGTGTATCCAGCTCATGTCCCTGTAGGAGCATGTTTTATGAGTCGGGGCCTACAGGGATGGTTGATTTGGGGCATTTATCACTTTTGTACAACACATTCTAGAGATATAAAACTGTTAGTCCTTGTGGCATTTGCATTTGTTTGGAAGACAAGGGCAGAGAGAGGGTTAATTACTGGACTCACCAATGCAGCTTAGCTAATGAAACCATTACCCTGGGAGGTGCTGTCAGCCTGGCATTCAGGCCTCACAGCCTTCAGAAATCTGTATGAATAATTCCTGAAGAAAAAGTGGGACCCTGAATACATAATGTTATAATACTTATACTGTTGTGGACTATGTCTTACAACAAAAGTGTGAATGCATAGTTTTTTAACAAAAGTAACTGAGTGGTGGCGACTATTAAGAAACAGAAAGTTCAGTCCCTGATTCTTACACAGGTCATTTCAGATCATTCCCACTACAACAGCGTAAGAAAGTTTGAGATGGACTATATCTGTGTCAGGTACTTAAGTAGATTTTTCAGGTATCTGTACTTTATTTTTCTGACGACTTTTTACTTCTACTCCCTACATTTCTAGAAAAATATCTGTTCTTTCTACCCCGTATATTTATGAAAGCACCACGTTACTTCTATTATGAAAACAATGCGATGAAGAAGTTGTAACAAAGCGGGAAAAATATCTACTTGCGTGGACAGAAAAAAAATCATAGTGGCGATAAAACGTCATTTGTTTTCTGTAAACGTAAAGAAGAACATATTGGCGTAAAAACGTAAAAAATTCACCTGACTTCTTTGGATGGGATGGGGGAGGTGGGTGCAATCACACACTGATTACACACCAGCATGGAGGGGGGGCGCCCCACCCCCCTTGTATAGTAGGGGAAACACTGGTAGTTAGAAGCAATAAACATAGATATGACATTAAGTTATGTCAGGTTTCATTCTGAAGCATTAGAATTTAATACCACACACGTAAGTACATTTTAAAACCTTTTGTACTTTTACTTAAGTAGAGGATTTAAATCTGCACTTTTACTTTTACCAGAGTATTTTTTCACACAAGTATCTGTACTTCTACTTAAGTAGAGAATGTCAGTACTTTTGACACCTCTGGTTAGCCCTAGAAGTTTGTGCCGTGACTTCAAACTTTTAACAGTGTTTCCAGCTCTAGCTTGTTCTCCTGACTGTACTGTAGCTGGCAGCTCTGTGCATGGCTGAATGACCTTAGTACATTGTGACATACACACAGAATAAAATATGCATATGCAAGAATATACGGTACTGTATATACTGCAACCCCCCCCCCCCCCCACACACACACACACACACACAGGCTGCCTATCCCCTGTTCTCCCTTTGTTCACTTACACTTATTTTATCCGCCGTGTCGATGCCCAACTTTAGCTTCTCAGCAATATACTCATACTGTCAATACTCCTCACTGCTTCTAGATTAAGAAACCTGGATATTAGAAATTTGTGTATGCAAACATAGTTTCTCTTCCGCTTCACTTTATTAAACCCAGTGGCAGCTGGTGAAATCATTTTTCACCAACCACATATCACCACTAGTATTAACCAATGCACCATTATCATGCATCACACTGCTTGAATATTCAGTCTAAATGTTGCCTGTCTCTCCTTAAATGAGAACATGCAGTCAAGCTAAAGTAATAAAAAGGAAATTAGGCAGTTTATTCTGGTCTGTCTCAGATGTCTCTTTAAACACAGTAACGGTCTGCAGGTACTGCTGCATCCGGAGATCAAGTCCAGTGTGTATTGATATTCAGATTTGCTAAGCATTGTAAGACACGGTTAGCATTTTTCAGGCAGCAGCTACTCTGTTCATGTTTTCTCTCTTTACTTGTCTGAATCCTCACAGCTCACAGAGGAGGCAGGTAAAACAAACCAAAGCTCTGGTCTCAGGACAGACCAGTGTTGCCAGATGTATGATAATTATCGTACTTATCGTACTATTATTATTATTTGTACGAGAATTTTACCCTCTGTATGATCAATAAATGCAATGCAATCAATTCATCCTGCACAGACACACCTGGCTCACACAGACACACCCACCTAGGGCACGACAACGTCAACACACGATGTACCACATGTAAACGGGAATTTGTTGATTTCACATTATATTATATTTTACGTGTTACATCACATTTTTCAAGCAGATTACACATTAACACAACCTGAAAAACATTGATCTGTACCACCCCTGTTAAGTCTTTGAGGGCATTTCCTTCACTTCACATCTGTTTGAAGGCAGCACTATGCTCCATCTGCACTCCCTGAGTAGGGGTGTTATAACCTCTCAACCTACAATTGCAGAACACATGGTCGATCCCCCGGTTACATTACATGCAACAAACACCTTTGTTGCAAAATTACTACTGTGCACATCAAACCCATTACCAATAAGTCTCCAGCCCACACTGCAAATCCACAAAGCCCAGATGAGTTCCAGTTTCACAATCTGCAATAAGTGAACCTATTTTAGAGGTCAGTGAAAGACAGGGGTCAGCATGGGAAAAATGTGTGCAACCCCCCATCACACTGGCACCTGACATCCGGCTCCTGGTAAAAAAGTTGAAACTAACTGGTGGTTTTATTTTTACCAGAAACATAATGGCGTTCAAGCTGCACACCCAGTGACAAATGTGGAGTTCACCAATCTGCTCAACAGCACTTCAATTCAAACCCCGAGATGCTCGATTCATTGGTTGCTAACATAGACCACCCCCTTTACAGACTGATCCGTAGCAGATCCACCCTGTCTTAAATGATTGTAGACAGATACCGTGATGGCCATCAGATATTCAACAGGAGAGAGTTTGGGAGAAAGTACATAATGTGATTGTCCACCTCTGAATTCATGTATGACAGTGATTCCACCAAATATGCAGAAGAACCACAGTCACACAATGCACCATATGTTGGCAGCGGCCAGCTCCACACCAACAGATTCACAAAAACAGAGTTGGACATTGTTCAAGCTGACAATGTAGTCTCTCTCTTTTTTTGACCAATTACCAGTTATCCAGACCAATTTTCGTTGATACAACCATGTTCATGTTGTAGTTAAAAAAAGAAAAAGAACCTAAGATTTAACACGTATGACTAAGATCTAATTTGAAAGAGAAGCGTATTTCACAAATGTAGATGATGTAAAATGATAAATAGAGTCACAGACACATGGTAGAAATACTTTTCACAGACACATACAGTACTCGCAGCAGTGGTGAGAATATATAGCTGGTGATAATCACACAAGGTGACTCTTGTGATGGATCAACATTGCCATTGGCAACGGCATCAGTGGTGTGTGTGTGTGCGTGTGAGCGAGTGTGTGTTGTCTCCCGGGGGATTTGCTGAGATTTATGTGGCTGTAATGGCAATTTGCTGTGCTGCTGTGGCAGACTACTATCTGTGTTCAATAGAGACACAGAGACAGTAGAGAGACTACAGGACTGACTGATACAGACAGAAAGAGAAGCAAAAGAGCAAAACAACACCCAGAACGCATACTAATAAATATAATAAGCAGTTGTTAACCTCAGTTCCCTCCAGCTCCCTGAAGGTAGAACTACGAGTACTACTAAGACTTGAGGAAATTACAGTTTGTCTTTGGCATCATTTCAGGGTACAGATGTTTTAGGAATATTTCCGTTTGAGTGCAGGCTTGCGCGCGAGAAACCAGAACAGCCATCACAACAATTCCTCCATCAATATTGACAAATCTCCCATTCTTCTTTCCCCTCAGGTCAAGAGTCTTGACAAAACTCTGTCTTTTCGGTCTCACATCAACAACATCACCTGGTCTGCATACCTCCACCTATGCAATATCAATTGACTCCGCCCCTTTCTCACTCCCCACGCTGCTTCCGTCCTCGTCCATAGTCTTGTATTCTTCTCGCATCAATTACCTTAATTCTTTTTTTTCGGTCTACCCAACAAATCCCTCCATAAACTCCAGCTCCTTCAGAACTCTGCAGCCTGGATCATAACTCGTACACCATCCAGAGAACCCGGCTCCTCCTTACCCGTCGGATCTGCTCCATATTGCCACTTCCTCCCGTTCTCTCAGGTCAAATGTTTATTTTTCACACTTTATGGTGGACAGCGCCGCGTACTGCTTTGTTGTTGAGTGCAAATGTTTTTTAAAAACATTTTAATGGTTAAGATTGTGTACCCAAGGAAGCAAAATAATCAATAGATAATTATCAATACTGCTGAGATACTGCTCACTGTGGAATGCACATACATATCACATCAAAATATATCCTTTCAAAAGTACATTTTACACATAGTGAAAAATCAACATAGGTCCATCTAGACATGTCTACTTACATGTGGCGGGTTTGTTACAGTTGTGTCCATGTCTGAAGTACTGTGGGTTCTCTATGATGGGGATCCTGGTCATTCCAATCACCACAGTGTCTGGGCCTGCATCCATGGTACAAGGGCTGATGATCCCATGATTCACATGATGAAGGGGGCTGGCGGAGTCTTCCTCGCCGCTGATCACTGCTACTGGTCCTGAGAAAACAGGGTGTGGTTATGTATATGTCTTCACCACAGCATCACAGATTAAGCCAGCAAACCGACATCCAGGCATCTGTAAAATGGCCAGTCAGTCACTGACAAAGGCGAGCTGCCGGTCACTAAATCATGCTCGCACTAATGCAGTTCCTGATTCAGTCAGTGAGTCAGCAAAGGCTGCTGGGTAGTTTCTTATTCAGCCCATCAATCAAACAGTCAGTTTCTAGCATTACAAACGGAATTTGTGTGGATTGCTATTATTGTCATTAAACATTCTCAGTCATCCAGGTCATGGTTATACCAAAGAACTGTACTTGTTTTGGTTGCTTGAACATGTTTCAACCTCCATTTCAGAGGACTATCTCAATTTTGACTGACTGGTAGAAGTAGCAGGTTTATGAACCCCGTGGAGTCCTCAAGTTGTTAGTACTTGCTGGTCACCTGTGGGTTGTTGTTCCCCCTAGCTTTCAGGTATGTAACTGTGACCAATTGAGCCAGTGTGACGTTTTCTGATGAAACCATTCCCACAAGAACAGGCAGAAAAGGGGGTCAGTCCCTCAAAACATGTGGATATCCTAACTGGGCTAAGAGAAGACTGGATAACAGCAATGCTACAACTGACAGGAAGAAAACCGACGTGGCAGTGTTGCCATCCATGCATCCAAGCATGTTGCAGGGGTGTCCGAAAAGCTCAGGAGCATTTCCAGCAAACACAGCATCCCGGTTCATCTCAAACCAGGCAACACACTGAGACTGAAACGAGTCCACACCGAGGACAAAACACCCAGACACAAACAGAGCAACGTAGCATGTGCAGTTCTGTAAACACATGGCACAACACAGGAGAGTCAGCTCCTCAGGACAGGACTCAGCCATTCACCTACATCTGAAAGACCATGGTCACTCGTTTGATGACCAACTGGTTCAAACGAGCTGTGAGAGAAGCAGTTTACCGTAAGAATAAACGACCCTCGTTAAACAGAAGAGGCGGCTTCAGGCTTCATTTATCATTCACTTACAATGCAGTTCTTCCAACTGTACTCATGAGCTTTCACAGTCCTTCACACCCAGGCTCAGGTGGTAACATTATTTTTTTTGTAGGAAAATAAAAACTGTTGATCTTGTGTCACAAGGAGGGAGCTGGAGTTGGTGTGTGAGATGGGACAGCATCAACTAGAACCAGACAATATGGCACTGCATTGGCAATAAAACCAAATGTCTCCGCTTTAACCAGGGTGACTGTTGGTGACTTAAAAAACTCCCGTAAAGCTCACAATAACATCAAGTTGTCTAAAATTGATTGATTAATGGTACCATCCTGTTCTGATGTCGTCATATATCTCATCAAAGTCTTGAGACATTACGTGTGCACAAAATAACATTCATATAGCTTCAGTTTTGTTTTCCAAAGGTACCTTTGGTTACCCCAGTGTTTCCATGGTATCGGAGCAGGTCAGGAACACTGGGAGGCATAGCCAGAGGTCTGCATTGTAGTCCGTTCCACTGGGATCTGAACTCTCAGGAGACCACAGAAGACAGGTAAACAGCGTGGACAGGCATCGAGTCCATCACATACCTCCTTGTTACCATCTCCTTCTCTCTCACACAAGGACACACACACCCAATCACGTCTCTCTCTTTGACATATTGCAACCGTAACCCTACCCTTCTCCTACACACACACACAATGATTCATTTCACTCTCACATTCACTTGGTCATAAGTTCAAAGTCACTACAACAATGCTAAAGGTCAGGAGCAGCGTCTTACTTTTTATGATACTGTATTTTTTTGTTGTAGGTTCATACCTGTACGTCTCCACCCGTCATATTGTATTTTGTACAGTTCATGTTTTACAGTAGGTACAAATGTGTGAGATGAGATTTCAACAGAGCAACTCCTGCAACTGATTGACACATTGGGTTTGCGAACTCGAGTTGCCCAACCCTAACCAATGCAGCCCTGAGCCGACAAAGCAAGGCTGGACACTTGAGTCTGCTGCTTATAGGATTTAACAAACAGAGACGACCGAAAGCGTCTTTGTTTCTGAAACGAGCACACGTAACATTACCACCTGTGCGGCAGTGTTTCCTGGATGTGAGGCAAAATAAAGGAGTGGTAGTGGAGGAGCTAAGAAGATTGATAAAGCACCATTTGATAGCTGTTACAGTGGACAAGATGATGTCATGTGGCGCAGCTGGCAATGTGCTGTGCTACATGTACACTGGTGTTGAGAAGTGAGTTGGTAAATCTGAAGACTTTGCTGCTCAACTTCTCTGTTTCTTGGAGGATGTACAAATATATAATGATTTATAAATGATAAAATGCGTTTTGATGATCCAGCGCTGAGATCATCATCATAACAATGAAGTCCCCTCTTTAACTTATGACTTTATTCATATGCTGCTGCTGTGTGCGTTATGCATTTCCTCTAAACTCAAAGAATGTAAGATTTATGCAAATCTCATTGGCCTATAGCTGCATTTTCTCTCCAGGTCCCTTGATACACACAACTACTTGATGAGATTTTCCAGAACGTCACCAGGCAGATAACGTTTTGGCACTACTTATAAAAATTTACCAGCACAGTCTTAGAGAAGAGAAGGAGCTGAGCACATACTGGAATACGACGATGAGCACAACAATGGATTTCACGCATAATTTATTCAACTGTTTGTTTTTTTTTGCTTGACACATTTAATTGAATTACTGGATTTCTGTGTTTTTGGAATAATACAGAACAAAAAGGTGGACGTAGGAATCTGTGTTACAAGGGTGAATTAGTTTTGTGACATGAAAGGGCAAGAGAGGGGTTGATATAGTCAGATCTATGTGCTCCAAACATGCAGGATCAAACGACACTAGAGAAAGCCCCAGCAACATTCTTTTCTTCTTTCTATAAACAGGATTTGTTTCACGGCCATGAAAAAAAACGATGTTTCTGTGCCTCGCTGACCCTGAGCAGTTTCAGATAAACCAGTAAAAATGTCAGCACAGAGCACACACCTCCTTTTTCTCTATCCTGGGTTTAAACAGAACCGGCTGTAATGTATGCTATGACTTATTTTGAAGGAAAAAACACAGTTGATCTTTATGTTTTCCTTCAGCAGAACATTAACACTATGTAAAATGTTCCTCTTACTTTATCTCCACCTCATTTCCTAATCGAGGAGTTATTCAGGTTATGTTCCTTTACTAATCAGCCTCAACACGAAGACCACCATGAGCTCAATGACTAGTGTAAGGCTGTACAGCCTCATTAGAAGCAATCTGCGATGCTCCGCGTGCCCGGACACTAGATCCCAGCCAGCATTAAGTAGTTTTAGCAATCTGTGCCACAGTAACTATTCTGCAGGATGGGACCAGACAACTTCATTCCCAGTGTTGTGTGTTAGGTCCCTGTGACTGTCGCCAGTACAGCAGTTCCATGTTAAAAATATAAGTTAGAGCTTAGAGCTAGCACACCTTGGTCCTCAGGAGCCACATCTATTCCTGAACACACCTAAACCAGGGAATGAAGAAGAGGGAGGGCAGGGATACTATTTCGAGTGTTATTTCTGGGAGATTCTTAGACCTGTGCCTCATTGGTGTGGCTCTACACCCTAAAGCTGTAAAGCTTCAGGAACCACCAGGTTCACTTACTCGTTCACTCTCATTGGAGACAGAGTTGTGAAAATCAATCATCCTTGTACTGCTGGGCTTCAGCTGATGTTTAAATTTATTGATGGTTTGAAAATCCACCCACACACATGCAGCACTTGGACGTTTGACTGTAACATCAGAAGAATAATTACAGTGACCTTGATCCTTGATTCTATTCCCTATTCACTCTTCTCCTTGTTACTGCATTCAGATGCACTAATTGAATTCCTGCCATGGGAAACCTTACAGTTTTATCATTACTGGACTGTACTAAGCGTGTGCTGAATGTACAGGCTTTATCCCTGGGGACTATAGAGTCGGACGTGGTGTGGCAATACACGACTCTTGCAGATTCGTTGAATGTTCTCTAGTGGAAGCAAACACACCAGGCTGCTGTGGAAACACTTGAAACAAGGGGAGGGTTTTGATGGAAATAAAGACAGCATAATATAATGAGAGAGAAATAAAGGAAAAAAATTGCACCATAAATAAAAGAATAAAATAGAAAAGGAGACGTGGAGAAAGGATGGCGAAGTGGGTGGAGCAGTCGTTTTACAAGCCCAAGGCTCAGTGGTTCATTTCTCAGTCCTCCTGAAGCTACATGCTGAGGTGTCCCTCGGAAAGACACCAAAACTCCTTAAGAGCACTGACACAGGTCTAGCAGCTGTCCAAACAACAATTTCCCAAAGGGGATCAATAAAGTATTCATTATTATTAATTGTAAGGTTGGATCTGACTCAAATGCAACAAATGGAAATAGAACAATTACCTTGGCGGCCTGGTGGCAGAGGGCTGGGAAAGCAGCAGACTCGGGTTCGATTCCCAGCTGAGGCACCCAGCCCACCCCCCATACCAGGTGTGTCCCTGAGCGAGACACCCAGCGCTAGCTCCCCGGGCGCCATGTGGCTGCCCACCGCTTCCCCCAAGAGGGGAGGGGTCAAATGCAGAGAACAAATTTCGTTGTAACATGTAAAAATGTATCAATGACAATAAAGTGGATTCTTCTTCTATTCTTCTCTTCTTATGGCTGATTTCAAATACAGACGTTTCCTCTGTGGTAAAAGTTCAATCATTTCAGAGAATAGTTTGTTCGTTTCAGTAAATAACTCTGGACATAAAGTCATTCTGCCGAGCTGGAGTGAAATCATGACTCCACCTCTGGCTGTAGTTTGTGTGTAGATGGTTGACTAGGGAGCGACTAGACCGACTAATAGTCTCTATTCATCCTAAAAAAGGGAACCGGAGTGCTAGGACTGCAGTATTTTCCCACTCACAAAATATCTTTAGTTAATAGCTTTATCTAATCGAGAATATGTGTGATGAGAAGTTGTAGATGGCAAAGTGTTCTCTCGATTCAGTTACCTAAAGAAACCAATAAGCTGTTGGACATGACACTGATATCAATCTCACCTTAAACAAGAAACACATGTAGTATTTTCCCAAAACAGCAGACTATTACATGTTAAATAGTATTTAAATAGGTTTTGATTTCTCACTGTGTTGAACTGAGGTGCCTAAGGACAACTCGTGACTCAGAGGAGTCAAACCACTGACCCTGCTGTTAGTGGTCGACCCGCATAACCACAACTATCCCATTGTTCTTAGCATGTTTTCACCATGTGCATTCATTTGGCTCAGATTTGAACAGTGGACACCTGAAGACATGTGAGCAGTGATTGATCTCATGGCTGCTGTGGTGATCAGACCAGAGGCCGAAGAACAGATGCTAATTTAGGCCAGCGAGGCTGACGTGTAGACTACATGGTCAGCTAGTAATAGAATGACACAGAGACGTGAGGGAATGATGGAGGAAATGGTGTCAGAAAGTGTGTAGTAGGCCGTTTTTTGGGAGCAGCGAGGTCCTACACTGGCTGGATTTAGTGAAGGTACTGGGAATAAAGCTCACCTTACTGGCAGCAGACATGTAGCTGCTTTCTTTCTCTTTTTTCTGAACCCAATTAAGCTATTCTACCAGGAACACAGAGACACTAATGGCTTATTGGAACTACCAGGGAATCAAGTTGAAAAATAAAAAAAAATGTCCTTTGGTCACAGTGATTTATGCTGTGGTTTACAACACGACCACCCCCGACATTTTCCTCGCTGCCCAGTAGGCGCCACAGTCTTTCAGTCACACTTTATTACTCACATTAATCTAATAGTCCTCCAGTATCAATACTTGCTCCTCACTGGCTCACAGAGCAGTCACTCAGACTTTATTACCTCAATAAATCACCTGGTCTGCTGGTCGTGTTGCTCTGACGTCTCTATCTACTGGAGTGTGCGCGATGTTTCTCAAACTCAACTGAGTGTCCTGATGTCAGCGTGATGCAGAGACTGTGCTGTTTTTGTCAGCAACATCATGCTGCTTCCTTCATTCTTTGTCCTACATTAAACCAAAAGTCTATCTTAAAGCACAGTTATGTACCTGTGTACAAACTCAATCAAACGAAACAAACATTGTTTATTTTTCTATACTCAATTCTAATATTAGTTTATACAGTCTGAGTGTAACATACATCCATCCATTTTCCTAACCTGTCATCGGGCGAGGCCCAGGCTACACCCTGGACAGGTCAGCAATCCATCACAGTTTTTATTGTTTCTATTTACCTGTTGGGTCGCAGTAGAAACAATATAATGAAATAAAGTGAATTTTCTAATAATAATAAATATTTTTGACTAATGTGGAAGATGGATGTCGCAATTTTTACGAAATGACAGACCAAAGTGCACACAAGAGCGGAGATGGCAGGGTGACACATTGATTTTAATGTGACAAAGCAGTACTGAACAAACAACGTGGAAAACAAAGCTAAACTAAAAGTCTGCAATAGAATCCTCAAACAAATAAAAGAGAGAAAAGCTGAAACAACAAAGGACGTGAGGCTAATGAGAAATGAAATGAAATGATTTTTATTTTGTTGCTGTAAATAAAAGGTGATACGTTTGTAAGTGATCAAATGATTTGACTGGAGGGGATTTGACTCATGCAGGTTGTGTCTAGACATATGAGTGAAACAGGAGGTTCTGAAGCATGAAAGGCAGTGGTAGCAGCAGCGGAGAGTCAATATGTGACACTTCTTTTTCACAGCTCTACGATTGCTGTGGCTCTTACCACCCTCTCCGCATTTTGCCTTTGTCTGCCCCAAACCTGTAAATCACTCTGCTGCAAATGCATCTTCACACCCGCCGTGCCAAACGCACACACACACACATAGTAGCGCTGTGGTGACACCTGTGGGGGTGACTCACTTCGCTCTTTCACAAGCCCTTAAAGGATGTAAATCAGGTGTTGAACTGACACAGCAACGCTCAACCATTCTACCAGTGTGCCTGTGTGTATATGTGTACAGCGATCACCATCGTGTGGTTCATCAGTAGCTCTGACACATGTCGCACACGAACACATTTGAATGAGTTAGCCTGTGAAAAGCCTCTGTTGTGTCCACGCTTCAGCTCAACAAGCCTGATCTTCGTGTGACCCCTGCCCAGACCTAGCTCTAAGATTGGACTGTGGATTCCTTCACTAAACCTAAACAGCTGCATAATTATCTTCGCAGTGTGAGCCATCCTGTTCCAGATGCTTTGATCACCCCTGTGCCCAGGTCAGTGGCATCCGGAGGCTGGCGTTTGTTTGTAGTTCTCACTTTGTAAGAGGCAAACCAAGTGCTTTCACCTGAGTAATTACAGCCAATATGCAGAAGCAACAGTCTTTCACGTGGCTGGCAAAGTGGGAGAGGGCGGGTAGAGTCCTGAAATTCACACGCTACTGCACAACAACATGGGAGAAATGGCTGCGAACTGACAGATTCCCACAGCTGCTGGCCAAAGCGTCTACAATACAAATATCTGTTGATCGTATTTAGAAAGGAGTGCTAGGGCTTGGTCCTACATCTACAACAGCAGTGAAGTCTGACGTGATTTACTGACCGCATGGATTGCTGGTGCTGCTCAACCATGCAGGGGATCTTGTAACAGTGTGACTGCAGACAGACGGTAGAAAAAAGCTGTTCTGTTCTACAGGCTGTAAACATTGTCATGCTATCGTTAAGCATCTGTCGGCCTAGTGTTGGTGGTCTGTCATCCATTGTTGGCTCTATTAGACCCATATTGGGGGCTTTTTAGCTGATTTAGCATCTTGACTTGGCTGCGAGTGACAGTCGCAACTCCGATTAGCTGCTCAACATCACCAACCGAAAACAGAAAGCACTCCAAAGATAAACCAGTGAGCCAGTCAAAGAGACCATCAGAAAACCGTAGCACCGGTGGACGAATAAAGCTAAGAACAAGTTCAAGAGTCTGGAATCAAACCACCAGTCCCACGAATGGGGGTGATGAACACATCTTCTCAGTGTTTCTCAGCGGATTGACCTTCGTTCTCCTTTTAAAATATGAATAGTTAATACTTTATTTATCCCCTTAGGGGAATTCTTTGTGGACAGGCTGACCCTTTGAGACACAAGTGTCAATGTAAAATAGTGTAACAGCTGTTTCTATGTCAATAAATGTTCTGATTCTGAAGGTGTTGGTGTCTTGACCAAGGACACCTCAGTGAATCAAAGTGCCCACCGTGAGTTTGAGGAGAACTTCTCTACCGACTGAGCTAGCAAAATATTGTGTAAGATTCAGGTTCACTCCTGAACAATTTGAACAATCTTCTTCTTCTTCTTCTTCTGAAAAGAGCATTCTAAGGACTTGGCTCAGATTTATTTTTCAATTAACTTTTTAACAGACATATCTGATTATCTACTCAAATGACGAAAATGAGATGCAACAATTAAACTAAACTATTTCAAAGTTTAGTTTATTAACTGATTCAAAACTGTAATTATTAGCTGTCCACTTCAACATCGTATTTTTACTTACTTTTTCACTTTTTTAACAGTACTGCTATGTGTGAGATTTTTTGAAGGTTGCAATGTGGTGGGCAACTGTGTAGGAGGCTAGCAGAGCTTTTTCAATGACTGATGCCGTGCTCACAAAATGACCAGACCGTTGGCGATACTCATCAACCTTTCGTTTGAAAACGTCTGGGGGCTTATTAAAGAGAAACTGGGGTGTAAAGTCTGCAGGTGTCGTTTCATACTGTCAGCTCCAAAGGGTGTTTATCAGAAAGCACAAACTGGTCTTTCCTGTATTTCGGACCGTGCTCACGGTAAATCCAAACGCTGGGTAGGCTTCGTCATATGTTCTGATCGACTGGGGCTGGTTCAGCGTTACAGCATGGAAAGAAAAATGCTGAAAATAATGGATTCTCATGCTTCTGGCACCCCCCCCCCCCCGCCCCACTATTTGGAAAACACTGACTTAGATGTTTTGTAAGTCAATTCATTACTGTACACCCCCACATAATGTCACTACAAGTATGAGAGAAGACACGGGGGATTGTTGAGCATGTAAGTGATAGCATTCATCCAGGAGACTCGCGGCCTCTCTTACTCTCTTTTGCCTCATTGCTGCCGCTCTCTGATCCCCCCCCCCACGGACTCTACATTGCTTGTGCTCTTTCCTGTCTCTATCTCTCTCTCCCAATGTCACCCATACTCTCGTAGGTCTCTCTCCCTCTCTGTGATGTTAAACAACAGAGGCAGGCAGAGCATCCTCATCTCAGAGCCTTGAGCACCAACCTGCCCCACACCCAAACTGCCTCTCATTCGCTCTCTGCCTTGTAATTGGTTTGTTGCTCAGGGCTTTTGAGGGGTGGAGGGTGTCAGAGGCAGAAGGAGGATGTCACACCGGCTGACAGCAAAACAGCAGCATGTGGACAGACGAGAGAAAACAAGAAACAATTACACTGCCTGGGTGGTGCTGGGTGGTGCTGGCTGACACGTCGGTCTGGTTACTGGGACCAGCACCAAGTTTACAAAAGGTACCAGTAAGTGTGTTACCATCCACCCTGCCCACACACTCTATATTAATACAGAAATATCAGCTACTATTATTAATGAACACCTGTTTTAACCTGCCCTGTGCGAATCGTGTCGTTCTATTCCCTGGTGCATCAGTGTGCTACATGGTTCTCGGTCTCAGAGGGATGTTAGACTTCTTTGTGTGGTGAATACAGGCTTTGACACATATTCTCAAAGTTTTTTATTATTATCTTTCTATCAGAGCATGTGATTTCCCATTTCACTGTCACAGGCCTTCAGCTCCACCATGTTTTTCTTTATTATCATGATTCTCCATCTAATGTCCTCTACCTGAATAATGGGAATTTAAGCCAGTTGAGCAACTTTTCCTCTGGTTCTCTCCTCGTGCTGTTTCCTAGTGATAAAAACAGGAGCTTGAGGCAGTTTGCGTCTGTCGTGCACTAGTTTTAACAATTCAAACCAAGGTGTTGATTCAAACCGCTTAATAAATGTAAACATAACTGCATATGTAATATGAGGACACCCATCTCAGCAGCACTCTATCAGTCAGGCCTTTGTGGTCGAGTGGCTAGATGGAAGCCTCTTTGAGTAAAAGACAGATGACAGCGTGCTTGGAGTTTGTCAATCAGCGTTTAAATAACTGGCAGCATGAGGGGTAAGTAAATCTTATGAGAGCAGAGTGGGTGGAACATCCACTATATCTGGTAAAACTTGGTGCTCATCACCTCAGTTAATACTATTGCACAGGGAGGTATGGTGGTTGCAGCAGCATTGCTGGTGTTCCCTGGTGTAACACTCGAGTCTGTGGAGGGAACCTGAACATGGCAGTTCTACACACAATTTTCATCTAATCTTCTGGTGTTTGGGGAAATACACCAAGAAGAATTTAGATGAGAAAAGCTTACAAAGCTGGAACTTATTCACCGTGGTCCGTGAGGATCCCTGCCCCATCCACTGCTGATAGATCCTAGATCCTCAGAAGTGGAAGATATCTTAGAGGACAGTGGAGTGTATGGAACTGACTGATATGTCCAAGCTTCTGATTGATTGAACACAACTGATCCAGATAATCAGTGGTAGGTAGGGACTGGAATTGGATGGCCTATGCTCCAATGTGGTTGGATTAGCCTGCCAAGAGGTTTCAATACAGTGAATCCGTCTGTAAATTGATCTTTCAACACATTTCTAAAAGTCCAAAAATGGCAATTTATTCATTTAAAAATGACTCTGCAGGTTTAAGATGACTACGATGACTAAAATAAACTGAGAGGAAGTACAGAGAAAAGTCTCAGTAGGATCTCTTCTTCCTTTCTTTCTTCTTTATTTCGCCCCAGTAAAGCTTCAGCCTCCACCCAGAGCACAGAGAGAGAGAGAGAGAGAGAGACATAGAGAGGAGCCAGACCCGAAGATGGAGTGCTTATGTGCTCCTATCCAAGTCGTGTTATATGAATCATGGTGTATTGAATAGGAAAGGCAAGATGAAATGCCAAACTTTGATTTAATTTCGCTAATATTACCAAAAACCATTTTTTCGCTCCAGTGACACAGGAACCTTATTTTTTGATGAAGAAATATTGAGATATATACTGACAGAAATGCATTAGGGAGGATGAATAGTTGGAATGGGATATTTAAAACAAATGTGTGTGTGTGTGTGTGTGTGTGATGTTGCCAACATAAAGGAGACTGTTCCACAGTTTTGTAGCACATCAGAAAGATAGTATGTTTTGAATACTCAATAATCCAGGTAAGGAAATCAATCTCCTCCTCCTGAGGAGACCTGGAGGAGTCTTGAAATATTTCTTATACTATTCTCAAATGTAGTCTCCAAAACTACCAAAAACCAAAGATTCTGATTTGAACTCTATCTAGGTTAAGGCAGGGGTGAGCTGCCTTAACCTTGTCCTATTTGAGAGTGGTGAAAGACAAAGGGAATTAGTGTCTTCCCGCTTATGTACATCCCTATTCTGAAAAAAAATAATGCCATTTAAATCCAAAAATAAAGGGAAAGAGAGAAGAGTACTCCCTGAGAGGACGAGTGATTTATCAAAGTTTCAAGCTTTCTAACAAGTTAGATTTTTATTTGTTGTTCTGGTCATTCCAACATGTGACGTGACCACACGCTGATCACGTGTGCTGACTTTAGCTGCAGATGAATCTTTAGAGGTCAGATACAGAGGAGTGACCACTGCAAAGTCTTTGGTGTGTTGCTCAGAGACACTTGAACTGGGAGTCTGCCACGTTTTTCATTCAGTCCACATTAGCTTCCCTCCCCTCGCTGTTACTCTCTCCCCTTCCAGGCCAGGTCAGTAATGAGAGGATGTGCAATGAATTTTTGATAAGTGGGAGTTTTACTGCATAGCACAGGTGATAGTTGTGTAATCACACAATGACACCAAGCAAGAAAGTAAAAAAAGACTGTTGTTCACATTCAAATGGTTTTAAATGTCCCCAATCCAATTAACTCAAAAATGAAAACAAAAGAGGACTGCGTTGCATTATGCAATTTGGCAAATGTTCCTGTGTAGAGAACGTGTAGTTACGTGACACTGTGTTGCACGCTGGGAGCGTGGCCGCTTGCTGGAGCAAAAAAAGATGGGGTTTATGAGATTGTTTTCTAATGTGTAGTTATTTATTTGGGCTTTTCTCCCTGTACGAACCCTTTTACAACCAGGATCACACTACAGCCGCGTTTCCTCGGTTACTGCACACACACACACACACACACACACACACACACACACACACACACACACACACACACACACACCTCCACCAGACCGCACAGAGAC
>JAUMHF010000023.1:530916-549192 GCA_032359275.1 Microctenopoma steveboyesi | reverse complement strand
ACACACACACACACACACACACACACACACACACACACACACACACACACACACACACACACACACACACACCTCCACCTGACCGCACAGAGACACGCTGCTTATTCAGTATTGTTCATCGTGAGATCTGGAAAAACTGATCACAGCTGGATAACATTTTTGTCACGCGGAAGCAGCAATTGAAATATTTATTCTTGATTAATCTCATGTTTTTTTTTGGTTATGACGCGCGATGCCAAACCACAGCCACCATCCCACCCCTTCTGTCTGTTTGTTTAGAGCCAGTGAGCAACGGAATCTCATTGTCATAATAAAAAAACTGCATTAACGCCTAATGATCTTTTGGCTGCTGCATTTACATTATAATGTAAATAATTACAACAATAATTACATTACTAATTATTTTTAATAAACACAGTTTGGCTGGGATTATTACGCCGGATGCCCCAACTAACATTGAACTGGCAGGGATGCGACGCTAGCCAACTGCCCTAACCACAGCGTCACTGTCCCTTAAAATTAAGTATTTAAGTAATTATCAAAAGATATTGTAGGTGTAAGATTACTGATCGGAGTATCAAGAGAAACATGGGAGGTTGATGTTGAATCCTGAAAAAAAGGACTGAAAGCCCTCTTTGCTGGTAAACCAGAGGCAGCTTTGACAGGAGCCTTGTTTCATCAATCAATGGGTCCAAATGTTAGAAAGCCAGACTCTGTTGTGATGCACACATTCAAATTCTTGTCCTGACTTCTTAATTTTTCACCTTCTTCTTTGATGTAGGGGATTATTTTGGTTTAATGACTACTTTAATTGTTTTCAGCTCAGCCCCTGAGCATCTTGAGCATCTGCTATTTGGAGTAGTGAGGATTTAGAAGGCAATTTTAAACCACTTTCACAAGACATTGTATGTAAGTGCAGATGCCGCTGCTGCATTATGGATTACATTTAAGAATATGGACAGCTTCCCTGGATTCTTCTCCGAATACAAATGAGCATGATGAGCCTCCAGGCAGAGAAAGGACGGAGGAAAGGAAAACAATTGAATCAGGTCAGTGTTTTTATTGCCTCCTGTTAGTTGTCAATAAATGTGCCAAAGGTTAGGTGAGCATTTCAATTGAATGATTTATGTTAACTGATGCCTTAATCTACACGGGGGCCCCTAGAAGGTATCAGGTCGTACCGTCATAAATCTGCTGGGCTCCATGACAGGTGACACCAGTCTCAGGCCCTAAACTACTGTAGTATCTTATAACTGACCTGCAATAAAATCTTTTCTGTCTCTCTCTCTCGCTCTCTCTCTCGCGCGCTGTAAGCTAACACCTAGATTCCTTGCCCGTTGTCATCTATCAAAGAGAATGATGTTTTAATTTCATGCTTTGGTTCAGTTCGCCTGTTTGTTAAGTGTCAGGAACTGAATAACGCCCCTGTCTTTTACCTCAGGGTGAGAAAATGGGTTTCAAGTCACTCAACCTCCCACTAAACAGGGGATATGAATTGTTAGTTTACAGGTGTCAAAAATAATAGAATGAGTTTCATTTAGGTTTTTATTACTTTGAATAGACATTTGAACATAGCATTCAAACGTTTCTGGAAACTTAAAAATGACCTTGTTTTCTGTAAAAACAGACACACAATTGGTTTAAATAAGCACAATGCAGTAGACATAATAATTTTAAATGTAAATTATATTAAAATGTTTTTTTTGTTAGAGAATTTACTATTTGCCGACCTTGGAAAGGTAATTTAAAGAAATATCATCCTGCCCTGTAAAGCACCTTCAACAAGTTAGTTTGGTTTGATGAACACTTCCTATTTACATATGGTCAAGCTCCTCCCACTGCAGTTTCAAATGCTTAGAACGCTTATAAGTAGTAAACTCGCCAGTTCAGGTAAGATAGCGTGAGTTTATTGCATTTGTAATTAGAGTCTTTTTTTTTATTGTTACTGTTTCTAATACCGATATAAACTAATACCAATTCCTGTGGGGACCCCCCTCGTAAAAGAAGGAAAAATAATTTTAGGTAACATCACACATCTCCCATCATTCATACCTAAACTTTAAACAAACAAACAGAACCAATGCAGATTTTTTCTAGTATCACATTCTAATGTCGATCTTGGCCGATTATCGGACAATAATAATATGTTTGTGTATGTAAAATGTAATTGGTGAAGTGCCTTGAAATATTTTTATTTTCCATCCACAAACCAAATAGAGGGTTTGTGTAACTGTGAAACTATGTGTGACAGTATTCGAACCAACACAGCAGAGCACATCTAACAAACTACTATCCCTAGGTTAACATGTAAGTTAGTTAGTTCACGGAGCTCAATGAAACCAGGACTCAGGGAGTTATTGACGGGGGATGAAGCAGGATGAAGTTTGTTATGAGTCAATTTCCATTCCCCAAGTTTCCACAGGAGAACCAAGAAAGGCAAACTATTCCATTCCTCTACTCTGTTCCTCCAGAAGCACAAACTGCTGAGTAGATCACACACACTGCAGCTGCCACCAGACTCTGCTGAACACACAAGTTCAGTTTCGGTTTCCATGACAATAATCTGCCATCTTACCTCACAGAGACATGTGTATGTCGATTCCCATTTTGAAAGGTAGTGACAGATTATTTTAAATGCCATCCCCAAATTTGAAATGCTACAAATAATTGCTGGTGACGCAACACAGTTATGTAATAAATTACATAATGTACTTCTCTGTAATGTACTCTCTACTACAAAAGTAGAGAGAATGTAACAGAGTCAAAGGAAAGATCCAAAAGGCAAACATGATTTCATCATCAAACACTCAATATGCACTTGTTGAGTTGAGCCTGACCCAACTTTTAAGGAACTTGCCTGGATTAGTGGATCAGGAATAAACAAAAAACAGGAATCAGCATTTCTTGTCACTGTTTGGAAAAAAATATCAGAACTATAATATACTGGCAGAAATGCTATAACTGAATCCCTGCTCCCACAGGCACCTGCTGTTACACAATAGATCTTCTTACATTCAGGCTGCTTATGCAAATATGTCACTGTCTGGTGGCCTGTTCTGTACATTTGTGTCAGTTTAATTCATTCCAGGTTTCTGTGAGGAACAGACCTGTCCACTGTGAAGCAGTGCTTTTTGCCTCGTGCCAGCCCCCACAGTGCTGTCATAGAGAATCTCAAATCACTTTTTCAGCAGCTTTAGATTTGGAATCGAGCAAATATAGTATTTTCACAGCATGGCCTGTAAATGGTTAAAACAAGGAAGGCTGATTTTAATTATAACAGCCTCAGTTGCTCTGTTCTGGTATGTAGAGAAGACACAAAGAGGTGCAGCCTGGTAGCTCAATGGGTTAAGCGTCACACTGGGATGTAGAAGGTCGCAGGTTCGAATCCCGTCTGACTCCTAATCCATCCCCTACCAGGTGTGTCCCTGAGCCAGACACCCAGCGCTAGCTCCCTGTAAGTCGCTTTGGATAAAAGCGTCTGCCAAGCAAAGTAAAGTAAAGCAAAGCTCTTTTGCGTCTTAACTATATTTCCGCTGAGGCCATATTACATCATGTTGACCTAGGAAATCACATAGTCCCGGAAACATCTATGTGTTCACACTAATATAAGCTGTAATTTCATTCATGCTGTTATGCTTTGCTTCTGTAGTAGTGGTAGCAGTACTGCAAGCTTTGGTATCAATCCAATACAAATACAAATACAAATACAGGGCCAGCATGGCTGATACTGAGCCCATACTATTACCTTATGAAGGCTGTTTGCCAGAAAATGCACCCTTGTCACATAACGGTAAATGGTCTGCACTTAAATAGTGTTTTACTACCTAGACTGTTACTCAGAGCAAATTAATTTACAGCAGCCTGCTCTGTGCTGCTGTGGACCAGTCATGACTTCAACAACTGAAGAGGTAGTATCCGTGCACGCCTGTAAACACTCATTTTCTAACAAGGTTATACGCGTGGATGTTTGTGCCAGATGTGACCATAATACATGGATATTTTGCCAGTGAACTTGACCTCAGTTCATCCTTGAGTTCAAATAGACTTTTGTGCTGAATTTGAAAACATTTCTTAAAGATATTCTTGAGATATTACAACAACGCAACGGGAGTCTGAACAAACGACTGGGGATACAGACGGGGGGACAATGTAAAAAGATGCATGACTGTGGCTCTGCTGCCGGAAAACAAACACAAACACTGTCTGGGAATGATAACTAAATGCAATTTTAAAAACGAGAGCAACCCTTTAACTATTAAGTGTCGTACATGCTACCTGCGGAGCCTGTGAGAACGCTGTCATTTGTTTTGATGCAGCTATCACTCCCCGAGTATATGACCAAGCCAAGAAAATCTCTGGCACATCGAGGCTTTGCTGCCTTTCATTTACACACATTATTAGCCACAGGTCTACATCGAAATGACACGATCCCTGGGAGATTTCTATATGGCTCTTGTTATGTGCAAAAAGCCAGGAACAACACGAAATGATTTCATCTTCCCTCCGTCTGAACTCTGCTAATGTTCTCATGAGCCAGTCATGAGGAAAGAGGATTTCTATTCGTGTTGTAATGAGCCAGTTCCGTTTCCCAAAGGCTTTTACTACTGAGAGCACTAAGCAGTATCTGTCAGGGCGCTTCCTGGATGTATCACATGTATATGTATACGCAACTGTATGTAGTAAACTTCGCTATACAAATCACTGACACAATGCGACATTGGGCAGATGATGCCAAGTTTTACATGTGAAGCACGATAGAATCTGACTTCTAGCTTTTCATACCAACTTATGTTTCGCCTAATCTTTTACTACATAGTAGAAAATTGCAATTACCACTCGTTCCGTTCTTTAGCACAGGTGATACCAACCTTAAAGTGCACATAACTGACAGTTAAGTAGGGTTGGTTGAATGAGGTTAACATGATGTTTCTGAAGACACCTGCTGAAGTGATGCACATGTTTAAGACAATAAGCTGAGGGAGAGAGAGACTGTGTATTCTCACATTTGTTAAATCTCACCCAAGTGACATCAGAAGAAAAGCAAAAAGATAACAGATGTATTTATATACGAATATTAGAATTAATACACACAGTACGGGGGTTAATGTCATTGTGTGTGGGAATATGCTAAAGGAATTTACATAAAAGACAAACACTAAAACCAAAGTTTAAATATCTGCAAACCTCTGAGCTGTTGTGTACAGAACTCAGAAAGTGATCCCAGAGATATGGAATGAGCCAGTGTTAGCCAGTGTTTGTGTGTGAATAAGTAAAGCAGGCCCTGAGGAGGCTGCTTGGTTTTTAATAAAACACCAGAGCAGATGGTAGTTTGATCTGGGACACGGAGAGTCAGAAATAACAGAGAGGACTGAAGCACACAAGAGAAAGCCACGGGAGTCTTATAAGCTCCTTCTTCCTCTGCTTCCACTTCTCTGTTTCATTACTTTTGATCAGAAGTGTCCTCCTACAAATAATAAACAAGTGCTGATGCCTTTTATGTTAAATGTCATCTCTAACATAATGATTTTAGCTATGGAAACACGGGTCCTTGTGATGATGGAAACTGCTGGTTGAAGTCTTTAGAGAGGTAAAAAATAGTGTGTAACCAGCATTTGTAATATGATGTTTATGGGGAAATAGTTGTTTATACAGCTGTAGTACTGCACATGTCCACACGTCCATATGTTTTTGTCCAAGAACACCTGGAGGAAGCAGGAATCAAGCCGCTCACTCTGGGGTTCATAGATGACTGTTCTACCCACCAAGCTTCTTAATATGACAATAATATATGGTTTTGTATCTACAGCTGTGAGGTCAAAGATGGCTCAGGCTCAATGGTCCAATCACGTGGAAGCGTCCCACTTTAGGTGTGGTATACTCACGTATGCTTTCTTCCCTGACCTCTCAGTGGATATGAAAGTACCTGTCACCACAGACTGTCTGAAACGTTTTAGTTACTTCACTGTACTTTTGTAAGTCGCTTTTATCCAAAGCGACTTACAGGGAGCTGGTGCTGGGTGTCTAGTTCAGCTGGTGGGGGATAGATTAGGAGTCAGATAGGGTTCGACCACCTGTTACATAAATTCCTCATAAAATGGTAAAGTAATCTGCTCCATCCATTATAACATATATATACCCTACACTATCTGTTTTTTAAGGGTTGCAGGATTGCTGGAGTATGACCCAGCCTGGACAGGTCATGAGGTGGTCTGGAAAAAAAACATTACAAGCCACAGACACATTTGTTATTAATCAACAACATAAATGACAGATTTGTCAATGATTAAAATCAGTTGTTAGGTGCATCTCTAGATAGGAAACCTGAACTAAAGATGCACAAAAGGACCACAGAGTTCTGTGGTCACCTTCTTCTGCCTCTTCTCCTTACTGTCCTTTCTGTTTCTAGCCATTTAATTCAATTCGCCCACTAACCTCCTCTCAGTGTAGTGGGCGCTTTATCAGCATAACAGCAGGATTCAACTGGTTGCTGAAAGGAAGGTATCAGAACAGGATTGGCATGAACTCGGTTTGTCCTTTTAGCTTTTGTCTCTCTACCTCTAATTCCACCTGTCACCGGTGAGGAACCATGAAGTCCGCTGGAACCCTTCTGCACCCTGCAGCGTAATCACGCAGAGGCTCAGTCAAGCCGTTACACAGCACAAACACCCACTGCATGTCACGCACCTGCTAAAGTTGATGAGCATAAATAGACCTCGTCTTTCACATCATAGAAATGACTAAGAACCGTTTTAGAATGTACGATTTAGATTTAACGATTAGATTATACTCTACAACAAGAGACACGCGATAAAACGAAACGTTTCAGCGGCCTGGTATCTGCTAGCTCAGTGGGTTAAGCGTCAGACTGGGATACAGAAGGTCATAGGTTTGAAACCCTATCTGAATCCTAGTCTATCCCCTACCAGGTGTGGCCAGCGCTGGTTCCTTGTAAGTCACGTTGGATAAAAGCAAAAGCAAAGTGAAGTAAAAGTTGGCTACAGTAACGGTCTTTAATCCATAAATTTAGATTCCTACATCTCTTCTGTAAAGAAAAAGAACTTAACTTCTTTATGAATGACAAACTGTCTCTTTAGCAGAAACATAATCCAGTCTGTTTTAGAGATGAAGAAAATCATAATTGGCGGCAGAGCGATGACCACACAGCCACTGACAGCAGGTTTCAAAATATATGGCGTCACATGGAGTCCGACAGGCTGTGTACAGACTCACACATAGGGCTTGTGTGTTATAACATGTTCTGCATGATCATTTAAACAGTACAGCCTCAGAAGACAGCCACACAGATACTGTCCTCTGAATAAGGCTTCAAGTAGACAGATGGAGAGAGAGAGACAGACAGATCGCCATCACCCAGTCCTGTCTGGACATTAAAAAAATGCTGGATCTAGAAGCAGATTACAGTGAGATCGAGATGATGATAGTGTTTCTGAGGAGAAAACAGAGATGTGATTTCCTCCTCAGTGTATGAAGTGGAGGATTTATGGAGGCTTAATTGAATCATTCTGTTTTACTCAGCTCTGTCTTCTTTAAAAAGCATTCATTCAGTGGCAGAGACTCCGTATCAACACACTTCATCTTGTGTGTGTGCCCTAAGTCAAATGCCAACATTGTGTGTGTGTGTGTGTGTGTGTTTGTGTGTGTGTGTGTGTGTGTGTGTGTTTGTGTGTGTGTGTGTGTGTGCGCACACCCTACAGGCAGTAATGTGGGTTGGCTGGAAGCTGACTGTAAGGCGACACCAAATGAACAGATGGATGTAATCAACAGATGGTTGATATGGTGTTTCTCTGTATATGCCCCTAAGACATGGGGTCTGTATGTATGTATGTATGTGTGTGTGTGTGTGTGTGTGTGTGTGGCTGTCAGCATGTTGTAGCTTCCACGTGACAAAAGCTGTAACAAGACAGCCAGGTTACAGAGCTATTATAAACAGTATAGCAAAGACTATCAAATAAAAACATTTAAATAGGCATAACAGCATGGACAAATCATAAGATAATAATAATAAAACTCGCAGTGAGGTACATGCAGGAGTAGAGTGGGTATTTATTGTTTAGCTGTAGCTGGGGGCATTCCGATTTCAGGTTTCATCAGTCCCACGATTCCATATGCTGTGAACATGACAGGCACTGAAGGAATCTTTACGGATTTGCCACAAACATCCACTTGAAATGGAGGAAGAACTCATTAGATTGTGGTGATCAAAGGTCAAAGATCTCTGCGACTTCATGTCTGTCACATTCTCATCAAAGCTATATCTCAGAAATGTCTGCAGGGAATTTCAGATTATCTGGCACAAACATACACTTGGACTCAAATTCCTTATCATCTCATAGTAAGAAATGTTAACATTAGATGCAGCTCGACTTGTTGGTGTCAAGAAATACAGTAATGAGATTTAGAGCATTGGAAAAATGACTTTCTGTGACTTTCAGGCTCAAAGTTGCTTTTCTCTTTTCAACCTGTAAATTAGTAAATGTCTTTTATCACGTTTGACCATCTCGTACATACAGGAATAAATGTAAATGTTTGCTGTCCACCGTGAATGTAATTATGGAAATCAACAAATAAAAAGGAAACTAAAATAGACAAATAATAATGACATGAATTATAGAGGCGGCATGTGAAGAATAAACTATGCAGAAATAAAACTGTGCATCATAGTTAAAATATATTCATGTGTGCACAAGGTGCCAACTTAATTATCACGGGAGTCCACCTCACATTAAATGAGACAATCAATCCGTTTGAACTGTACGTGGAAAGTTTTCTGCTAAGCCCAGACAGACAAAACTTGATTCATCAGCACCGAGTCTTTCCCTTCTCTCATCCCCCTTGTCTCTGCTGATATGAGTCATCACAAAGGAGTCAGGCTGGTAAACATGAGCATGCTGTGGGCAGTTTACTTTAACCATCTCTGGGTTTTAAAGTCTGCAAACACCAACCTCTAAATGCCAGCAGAAGGGAGGTGGTGTGAGAGGCTACATGCTGCTTTAATCCTCCACTGCTCTACTGGAGCTGGTGCACTCGCTCAGCTGCAGCCTGTCTACCTCCCCGGATAAAATGGAATTTCACTGGCGCACGCTTGTCTGGGAAAGTTTCATTCACCAGCATTTGGCTTGCTCCCATTGTATATGCCACATATGGTAGACCAAAAACAACGGGCCTCGGCTTTTAAGTTGCTGGTTAAATCTCAGTTAAATGTAATCATGTTGTCCTGTTATGGAATTATTCTTTATGATTTTACCAATAAACAACACGGAATTTACATAAAATCCTAAATACAAATAAAATAAAACTGAGAAGGAGAAATTTAAACATCATGGTGTTTTCATATATTGTAAGGATAAGCCTGGGCTAATGACAGTAAAAAACCAGGGAGCCCAGAGAGTGCAGATTCAACATGAACCGAACTACACTACAGGGGAAAGTTAAAAACTTTATGCAAATATCCCTGGATGCAGCTCAGAATTCTTAACACAAGCGAGAAAAAGCTGATCCCTGCAGTTTTCCAGTTATTTACAACATGTCTTTAACTGGATAGAAAAAAAACAAACTTCAAAACAAATCAGCAATAGTAGGAGAAGGAGCAGTAGTGAATTACACACAACACAGAGTCCAGCTGACGACTATATCATTCATTCACCCTGCAGGCGTTTTTACAGTATCTCTACGCAATGTTTTTTCTCCTGCTCACTGAACCCCTGCAGACATCTGAGGGCAGCAGGACATGTGCTGGAGAGATACGAGAAGGTGGCTGGGAGGGATGGAGAGTGACAAACTGCGAGTCCAGTGCTGCATCAGACTGGGCAACAAGTCAGCTCACGGTTCTCAGATCTGTTTAAGAGCAAATGGACCAATACTGCACCAGGACCAACGCAACTAAAACTAATACCAACTGTGACCCATGCGTTGGTATGCCTTCACAAAGAGCTCCACAATGACACCATCTCCCCTCTAATCTTTAGTTAGGGTTCACCATCTACTCATTATCTTCGTAGGTCATAATGTTCGTTTACTTTCTGTGTAGAAACCCTTGAACACGCTGCACTGCACAAATGGGTCCAGGAGCTATTTGAGCCAGACAAGAGAGACAATGGTTTGTAATAAAGATGTCTTTAAACATTCTAAAGCAAAAACCAGAATATAAGAGTCAATGAACATAAATAAACCAAGGTCACATTTCGAGAAGAATCCTCTTGTCTGTTGAAAGCTCAGAAACATTCTTACACCTTAGCGTAGAAACCAATAACTGTGAGCTAGATCAAAATAAAAAAAAAGTGAGAGAGACTGATAGCACAGGGGGAGAAATGCTGAAGACCAAGGAGGAAAACAAACAGAGTGAAGCGAGACCAAGCAGATCCTTATCTACTACATCTTTCTTTCCTCACATTTCCCCGCTGTTGCTTTGAATTCCTCTTCCTCGTTACATGTCACAAATTCAACAACATCTATCTTCCTTTGAGGATTGGCATCTGTCCATACATTTCTTAATTACCCTGCATGTTCTTCCTGCTGTCATTAGTGTCTGTTGACTGGCAAAGCTGAGTGAGTGTGATGAAACACATGGCCACTCTTCAGAAAGACACATCCAACACATATAAATGTACATTGGCTTCTTACCTTTCATGCCAAACTTGGACCGGCGTCCATACTTGTTAATGAGAAGGAAAAGAACCACCAGCATCACACAGGCAAACCCCGCAAGGCCGACCGCTATGGAGACCTAGAATCACACAAATCATCACACTTAACACAGGTTCTGTGCTTGTGACGCGGGACGTGTAGGCTAAATGCATCCATGGCAACGCAACCCTAGAAATACCTTACAGCTGCAATTTGTCTAACTGGTGTGGAAGTAAATAAGCATTATGCATTCATCCACTATGCTAAACACACGCTGGACAACCATACACCGCAATGAACCTCACATGTGTGTCTTTGAACTGTGGGAGAAAGCACCCGCAGGACACACGCAGGAAGAACATGGAAACATACAGAAAGGCCTGGGCCACTGCTGCCTCACACGCGAGTTTGGACGTGGGTTTCCTCCAGTCCAAAGACAAGCAGGTGAGATTACCTCGTGACTCTAAATTGCCCGTATGTGTGAGTGCTCGTCAGTCTCTCTCTCTCTCTCTGTCCACTCTTCTGCCATCATTACTGATAGTATGTCCCAATAACCCACTCAAGACCCTCCAGTTAATCCAGAACGCTGCAGCCACAGTTCTGACTTTCCTTTTTGATAAAGCATATCTCAGGTGACTCAGAACCAGCTCCTCTCTTCTCTCACCGTTGCATGTCCTTAACTGTGTTTTATCTCTCTCCCCTAGTTGTGCTGGTCCTGCCAACCGGCCTGGTGCTTAGTCTGCTGCTCCTTGTTGTTGTTATGATCTCTGTTACCTGCTCTTCTTTTCTTTCTCCTCACCCCGACCGGTCGAGGAGGATGGCCGCCCACCCTGAGCCTGGTTTTACTGTTAAAGGGAGTTTTTCTTCTACAGTGTTATGTAGTGCTTGCTCATGTACGATTATGGGGTTTTCTACATTATTCTGTATATTCTTTTATATTAATCCATATAATGCAAAGTGTCTAGAGGCAACATCTGTTTGCTTTGATATGGTGATATATAAATAAAGATGAATTTAAAATTGAATATATATAAGATTCATGAGCTTTTTTTTCTGGTTTAAAAATATATAATCTACTGTATATATACTATTCATTGACAACATCTGATGTGTCAATAAAAGACACACACTTTAATGTAAAGATCAAAACAGGCACTTGTGTTAAATGAACACAGAAGCAGGGCTTGAACTCAAAAACACGTCAAATAAAAATGAACACACTGAGTCACTTTGCTGATTCACAACCTTTGCCTCACAGTTATCCTTTCGCAGTCAATTACAGGAAAAAGATGAACTCTATTCCATGTCTAACCAACTCTCAGGCTCACCAGGCACTAGAGGATTTCAGCACATAGAAGCAAGTGAAATGGACAAGAAGATAAGGTCAGATTAAAAAAGCTCCTCAACACCTCATGAATTCATTCCTCCTGCTTTCTCATTTTCTTCTCTTTACTCTTGTGCACATCACTGGTGCTTTAATTTAACACTACGGTAAGTAGGTGGATGGATGATCTCATACTAATAATAAAAATCGTCTGACTTTTAAACATGTACTAATACATACAAGTACCCTTTAACCATTTAGCAGGCGCAAAAACAGTATTAATTTATATATATGATAAATTAACAACACCGCCTCTCAGTCTCTGTCAAACACTTTTTAAGTCACTCACCCCAAAAGTATCTTCAGCAGGTTTGTGAGTCTCTGCAGTTGGGGTTACTGTGAGAGAAACAGAGAGATATGGAGTGAGTACATGACAGCAGTAACTGTGCAGAGACTGAGACATGAGCAATAACAGACACTTGCATCAGTAATAAAACAGTGAGACCAGACACAGAGCTGCAGACACACATTACATGGAGATGGACGTTATAGAGTCATTAATAAATAGACCGTGGACACAATGTGCAAATCAAATACAAGTCAGTTCATCAGTCTGACAAGAAATCCTATCTTTGTAAGTACATTTTACTTAAACAGGCATGGGCACTGTGGCTACATACTGCCATATGCATTAAGTTGTGATGAATTGTGACACCTGTCAATTTGTGCCACAGTAGCTTTTCTGTGGGTCTGCAACTCCACCCATGTTCTACTGTACATATAGAAAAGAAAAACACTTACCATAATCATAATCAAATTCTGTTCCTGAGAGGTGGGAGGGATATAAACAAAAGATAAGACATTAGACATTCCGAACCCAAAAGATTCAGACAAATATACATGTTTCTTAGACTAATGAGATCGAAACAGAAAATGACTTAGCTGAAAGATAAAAGCTGAAAGAGAAGGAGTTCAGAATTAGAAGTGGAGCGTGATGGTTGGGTGTGAAAAGATCAGAACACCAGTAATAGCACTGTTAACATCATCACCCCTCATCCAAATATAACTAAGTCTCTTCATCTCCATATCTAATTTACACTTCGACTAAATATAAGCATTATATAACCGCGCCACCAAAGGCAGACACAGTTGGTTGTGCTGAGGAGCTCATGTCACATCCCTGTGGGAGCAGTGCTGACCTGAGGTGTAAACCAGGCCTCAGGAATGGACCACGGCTGCCCTACAGCCCCAGATCATTTCCCCACTTAAACTTTGATCAACTTCGACATGTGATTTCTCCCAATTTATAAGAACTACAATTTACAGCAAACACAAACTTTCTTCTAACGTTTAAATAATGAAGAACTGGATTGACTATTATAACGTTTACTAATATCCATCTTTCTCTCATCATTGTCTGCATCATGTGTTGTTTTAACTCACCATTAAATGGCTTGTCGAGGAAGTGCCCATACACTTTGTTGGTGGCTACACCCAAGTAGTTGGTGGCCTCCAAAGTGTACATGCCGTTGTTGTGGTGCGTTGGGTTTTTAAAGGTTAGGCAGCCCTCGATGTAGTCCTGGTAAATATCCATGTCAGGACGCACATACTCAGTGTGTGAAATTTCCTGGGTGGGGAGTGACAGGAAAACAACAATTGAACAGTGACATCGAAACGCAGACAACCAGGATTTGAACTCCCATGTTATCACTACACCATGCAGCCACGTTATCATGCTCCTAATGAGATGAGGGATGGTGTCTTGGCAGATGTCCTGACCAGGCATCACTGAGCTCCTGGACAGTCTGCGGTGCAACCTGATGACGTAAGATGGACCTAAACAAGCATAGATCTAGCAAACAGTGGCGGATCTGGAAAAGTAAGGGGCCACTAAGGACGCTTAACCCATTGAGCTACCAGGCCGCTGGTAGCTCATATTTACACATGTATATAGATAAATGCTGTATTCTGACGTATGAAGAATCAAGCGCACCTTTTCCTCGTAGAACCACCGTAACGTTGGATGGGGCGACCCTCGAACAGTGAACTCTATGCATGTGTCATGGCGCCGTTCTGGCTCCTTTAGCTTTACAATAGTGGGAGGGACTGAAAAGGGGAAAGAAGAAAGGGAAAGATTAACACTGTTCACTCAGTAACTGAACACACAGTGACATGAACCTAGACGACAGTAAAGCTTATACTGTTACTATAATAATATTACTTGGTACTTTATAGATCCCCCTTGGGGAAATTCTTTGTGGACAGACTGCTCCTTTGAGGCATCAGGGTATCAGTGAGACATGTCGCCTGCTGAGAATGGGAATCGAACCACTCACCCTTGGGTTTAGAGAAAACACCCCATGGCACCCTAAAACTCTTTAATAATTAATAATAATTGGTACTTTATTGATGTCCTGTTGCAGTAATTAGGAGCAGCAGAGAGTGGAGGAAAGCAAATATAGAGCAAGGAGGAGGAACACTGTGATAATCCTTTTAATATGCTAGTTCCATCACAATCGATTGGGAGCGCGCGAGTGCGTGTCCTGTTCTTGGGTTTCTATCTGTTTACTGACAAAACCGTATCTGAATGCAAACACAATTTGCTCAGTGTCATCTTCTTACCACAACCGACTTTATGAAATTCAGACCAGCACCAGAGAAATGTGATCGCTGTTATTAATTGTTCTACCACAAATGAAACTGATCTCTTAAAGTGTAAACACTCACACACACACACACACACACACACACACACATCCTACAGGATCAGGGTCGGCAGGCTGAGTTTCAGAGGACTCAGAGACAAACATACAGTACTAGACACAGTATACTACAGTACAGACATGGTAGAGATTAAATCATTAATATGATTACATCAAATGCTTTACTAACTTATCTTTTATGATTAATGAATGCTAATAACACTGAAACGCCATGGTATATTACTAATACCTTAGATGAAACAAACACTGACTACATTGTTCTTAAAGAGGCCTGATGACGGGTCAGATAGTTCTGTGAAAGGTGTCCTTAGTGGTGAGGGCTCAAAGACAGAATCATCACCGACTGCTGAACATAGATTCCCTTTGTGTGTGGCAGAGACCAAAAACTAAGCTAAAGGGAATGGGTAAAGGGTATGTTGGAATTGGTTTTATCAGTTGGAAAAAAACACCACTCAATTTTAAAACAGCTGGATTTGTCAATAGACAAAAGCCTACTGGCACATTTTCTTCATGTAAAAACGATTTGTATATGGATAAGTAAACATAGGTTTCCCAAAAACAAGGAAATTGGGTAATTAAGTGTTCATTACGTGTCCGGGGCTCTCACAGCTTCAAATGTTGGTTAACTTTATGAACACTGATATCTAAAGACAAGAACTCTTGACACAGGCGGTCACTGGCGTGGCCCATTAACCAGTTTTTAACCATACAAGTCTCCTGGTGTATTATGCATGTTTTTATCCCTTATTGTTATATCGACAGTGCCAGAAAAAAGCTTTGTTATTATCCATTTATTCCAGCCAGAAGAAAAACTTTGTAGAGGAGAGCTCACTGTTCTCTGCTGAATCAATAAATAGTACAACACTGGCTGGACGCCCAAGCTATAAATGAATGGGATGTAACTATATGCCTGGAAACTAAAGGGGAGTGGCCAGTGTGTAAGTACGTTGATATAAAGCACTAAATAGGCAAAAACACATGCAGAGAGTTAGTGAGATTGTAGAACAGGAGCCGTTTGTGTTTGAAATTATATGAGCAGCAAGGACAGAGTCCGAGACATTAACAAACACAAAGAGGGTAACACAGGCAATGCAAGGCAAAGTGAGTGTTTTGTTCCATAACAATACATGTGGTGAGGAGACGAGGGCAACACTACAAGAAACTAGCACTGCTGTGGATGGTCTTTGTTTGCCCAACCTGCACTTTGTTCCAGTCTCACTGCCTGGCTTTCTATTCGAACAGTCCATTGAAATAACTTTTAGTTACTTTTATGAGCTGAGCAAAGCCTGATTTACTGAAGGTTTGCATGTACTGCATTGTGTGCAAACAATGCACACAATGCAAACACCCACAAAAAAAGCACAAGCTGATCGACTAATTGTGTGCACGGAGGACTGCATCTTTGAAATTGGTAAAATAGCAAATGCTATGGATTTTGCACCTTTGCTTTCATACATAATCAAACAGAGATGTTTTTGCAAATGTGGTGTGCAAAATACAGAAGGAGAAAATGCAAATACACCTGCACACACTGTACCCCCTCAACCACAGACCGAGCATTTGGTGCTGAACTTACAGCACATCATCACAGCTTAACATCTGGCTTATCCAAAACTAAAGGCAGAAATTAATAAATGAATTTTAAACCACAAAACCACTTTCTCAAAACAAAACGAGATGACAGATGACCAAAAAAACACCCAGAAATGAAATGCAGTTTCAAAATCCATCTCGATAATTAGTGCTCGCTATGTAGGATCTTAGTAAACCAGGCAGACAAACCTGTGCCGTTTTCTCATATCATCAGAATTCACTGATGATAATGGTAATATCACCACCATCTCTTCACCCTCAAGGACTGTTCAGGAAACTAACGAATCAACAAAACCAGTTGAGGTTTGTTAGTCTAGCCTCACCTTTCTACATTTATGTTAGATAATCCTTATTAGAAGCTATTTCAATTTGCCATTCAAACTAATAAAATAATATTACCAGACGGTGTGGGGAGCGGATCTTCTTGGAAATCAGCCGCCTTTGTTACAAATACAAAATAATCATCTGCCTGCATATCCAGACCAGTGAGCTGTATTCTAATTATGTATTGATAGTTAACCATGATAAAATGTGATTATTCTATTTACTTTTTTTATTTTTATTTCGTTTCTATTCTCATCTTTATTTTACCCATTACAAGCCACATTTACTAAGAATACTTTCTTCACCAGAATCCAGCAAACCACAACCCTGGGCTTCATAGACTACTGCCAACTGTGCCAATGGTAACTCAATTACACACAAACACATCATAAATTACATAAACGCCTTCTTAGCCTCAAACTTCCTGAGTGAGTTGTTTAAGAGAATGAATAGATCAATTGATCTGTAGTTTCTCATGAACTGTTGTTATACATTTGTGAACCAAATGATCTGTTTACTATTTCCAGCAGCTGGCTGTGCACTGACTTTTACTTAGCTCCTGGAATTCAGCCCTGACGTGTTGCACATGCTCGCTCTCAGAGCAGGAGAAAATCAGACTCACGCAAAGTCGTTGTCCAACTTCTGGACACAACTTGGGCATTGTTGAGCTAAACCCAACTCACAACGACCTGCAGAGAGGTGGAAATTGGTCTACTAATATACATCCACACTAGGTGGGTGTATCACAAAACGAGTTTGGTCCACGTGGTGACGGCCTGTAGCAACTCGAACACTTGTCATCCGACACTTATTGTATTGCTCTTTCAAGAAGTATTACTTGTTACTGTCTATTTCCTACACATGTTGCTCATGTATGATTAAAATAACACTCCTGAGTCAGTGAATAATGCCACGTCCAGAGGGTATGCATCGATGTGATATGACCTGTATATTGAAGTCTGACTCATCTGTTCTGCCGGTCCTGCCACTGAAACCATCCAGGCATCAAACATTTGTCATTATTCATGAGAGGGAAGTTTAATAATCAAATATAGTGTGCTTTCGAAAGCAGAAGAGCTTTGGCTCATACTGCTCAACTCTAAAACCAAGTTCCTGTACGGAGCACCTTAAAATAGTTCTATCAGAGGCCCGGTGTTTTGAAATTCAAGCCTCTGGGTATTACAAGATGTATGCATGATGTGGGGGTGGAGCTCACACTGAAAATAGCATTCATGGATGTGTAACATTGTCATACACAGGCTTGCAGTATGACAAGGATGTTGTATTCTTTCAGATTTGAAATATGTCCATGTGTGCAAATTTAGAACTAAACATGTGAGTCGGCTCAGGCTAAATGTTGCCAGACAATAATATTTAGTAAATATTTATGTCTAAAACATAACTGCTGCGAGAATCTATGGCAGTGTAGTATGAAATAATCATAACATCTTTTATATGAATGCCACCGCAGCTGTTCTCAGAGAATTAATCAGCATTACTTTGGAAGCTCATCAGTTGGAATTGTGCATGTTACTCATATTTCCCTACACACAGAAAAATAATGGTTCTTAAATGGTTCTTTAGACGCCTCTAAAGAACCATAGCAAGTTAAAGAACCTTTTTATTTTGTGGACGGTTCTTCAGCTATTACAAATGGTTCTTTGAAGA
>JAUMHF010000023.1:509076-527853 GCA_032359275.1 Microctenopoma steveboyesi | reverse complement strand
AAAAAAGGTTCTCCTATGGCATCACTCTACAGAACCATTTTTGGTTCCAGTTGGCACCTTTATTTTTCTGTGTGTACTTGATTAAAATTAAAAATAGGGCGTAAGAATTGTGGCTGAAGTGGATGCGGATGCTGCTGCTTCAGTAACTGAAAGGGCTCAGATTTTTTTTTAGAAAGGGGTAGAAAAATATCACCAACTCTGTTATTATAATAGCCTCGGATAATGGACCGAGGCTATTATAATAACCTATTTCTAATCCTTAATTGAGACAAGTCTGAAGTTATTCTATTTGGTCCCCAAGGCCTGAGAGACAAGCTATCCAATCAGATTACCACCTCAGGTGCACTGGCTTCGAACACTACTGTGAGGAATCTTGGTGTCAAGACATCTCTTTTGCCCATTACATAAAATAAATCTCCAGAACTGCCTTCTTCCACCTTAAGAATATTTTAAAGATTTGATCCCTGAAATAAAGACCAGATGATGAAATATGTGCACATCTGTCAGATTCTCAGTTCTCTCCCAGCGATGACAAATATCTTAATAACGTAAAACTAGAGTTTTGCGTCATAACATCAAATGTATCTTATATCATCACATTAGAATGAGATAGAGTTGTTTTTGTTGTTGTTTTTTCTTGGTGGCAGCAGGAAAAGTCTGCAAGCTCTCTGATCCACAATTACCACACTAAAGAAATAACAATAATATACTTAATAATATAATTAAGAAATACGTTTTTCTGTTATTTTCATATGTTGATGCTAATGTGACCTTTTTAATCACCATGTGATATGATAATTTATGTGGCCTTTGCATATGATATAACATTGTAAACAGGCCCTTTTGTAGGTTGCATGAATATAAATACACCAATTCCTCACACACACACACACCCACAGTGGGTCAGGTGTGTAATGTGTGCACTGTAATGATGATAGATGGGCCTGTTTAGCATCATAAAAACACTAGTAAGTGCTTACCTAAAGTGACCATTAAATGGAATATAAACAACAGTCTGCCGTAGGAAGAGCCCGTCTTCGTGTTTACTGCGTGTGTACTCACAGTGAACCGTTAGTTGGACGGAGGCATTGGTCATGCCCACTACATTGGTGGCGGTGCAGGTTAGCAGGAAGTTGTTATCGTCTCTGCTCACGTTGACCAGAGTGATGTTGATGGAATGAATGGTGTTGTTGTCGTAGACTTTGGCCTGGAGGAAAGGTGCAATAAAATACAGCAGTCGTGAGTATTTCATAGCTTAACATGTCAGGTAGGAGTGAAGCAGGGTGAGTAAGGGTGTACAGTAGCATGCTCTTTCAGCAGCAGTAACAACGTCGGCGTCAGCATCACGCTGCAGTCGAGGGTTTTCCTTTGATATCATTTAATTTATTTATAACTGACAAGCAAAATAGGACTAAACATATTTTACTTATCTTTACCTAACGTCCTTTTTAGGACTGTGAGCTGCCCTTTCTTGGCAGGGGCTCGCATTGCAATTATTTCCGGAGAGGTTCATTACAGAGTGGAATACATAACACGTGAATCTATGCTTTATGAATATTGAGAAGACAGCTCCAAATCACACATCGCTGCCAGATAAAACCGCCAGTTTGTCCTTCATGATCTCGTCTAACTAGCTACAGGTAATTAATGAAATAAGACTTCAAAAGGTCCTCTCTGAGGAAAACTGAGCTGCTGTTTGTTTCGGCTGGAAATCATGTCAAAGATTGATGCCAACAGACACGCGTCGGTTATTTATAAGATAAGTGCCAGCATCTTGCAGCTACTTTGTGTAAAACGCAACACTCACAACTCTATGTTGGGAACGTGAGCGTGTGCTCTCCCTACCTCTTGTGCATTGATGGAGTGCAAGCCGTTGACAGGCCAGTCCACCTCAGGTAACGGGGAGCCGGAGCCGTTACAGATGGCCGTCACTCGATCACCCTCTATGACTGTGAGATTGCTGTGGCTGACGCTGATATCCGGTAGGTCTGAGTGACGAAGAGAATATAAGAGAAAGCACTGTTCATTCGATAAACGGAACATGAAACTTGTTGCCTGAGAAAACCAGGTGCTGTTCATTACTATCTAATATCCTGATGGTGCAGCATCCTGCTTCTAGTCAGAACTGATGGAAGTATGAATGCAGCCAAACACAGAGGTACCTTTAATATAGTTTTTGTCGTCCTACATTTAATTAGGAAATAATTTCTACATAGACCTGGCTTTCTCCAAACTATAGTAGATGTACATATCCTGGATTAGAAAAAAACATGTGCCAGATGCATTTACAGATACATACTGTGTGTGTGTGTGTGTGTGTAGCAATATGTGCAAGGATCTCTGAGTCCACAAGATGTCAATAAGGCTTATGGAGAATTTTTTTTTGATTAAACTTCACTTTGATTCAGTGCCCCTTTCAAATACTGTGTATTTGCTCCTGTTTGAGTAGCAATCCGAAATTTGACTGCCAAAGCGTTTTCTTCTATGTCTGAGTTATTTAGAAAGTTGTGAAATACAAAATAAAAATGTCATGACATAGGCTTTGCATAGATTCAACAAAAAGCACAAATTATGTTTACCTCCAGCTCTAGCATTTGAACCTTGAGTTCGAAAATGTCTGTATTAGATGTGCATGTTTCTGTCACGACTTTCATACTCACCACAACTGCTGATGTTCATGTCATTGAGCTGTATCTTCCTTAAACCGTCATGGCAGTGTAACTGTTGAGTGTTTAGCCCCGCCTCTCCTCTCTGTTGCCATAGCTGCAGCCAGCGGATCTCACATCCACAGTCAAACAGAACCCCCTCTAAATGACTGGACAGAGAGAAGAAGAAGTATATAAAGTACACGTATGACACTGAAATGTGAAGTGTGAGTTTTGTCTATTACATCCAAAAATGCAGGCTGCAGAATTAGGCAGATGGAGAGAATGAGAGTAGGATAGACACATGTAGAAAAGTAAATGATGCCACTTCATCACCCACACGCACTTCTTTACACACACACAGCGAGCCTGGAATGGAAGCTCACAGATTGGTGGTTATGTAATGCAACCCGAGAGGGCACATTTTCTGTGAAAAGTGTGCTTTATTAGTTCTGGCGGAATGAGTCAGCCTTGTAACCATTCTCAAACTCAGCCCTCTCATCTGGCCATCGCCATTTCACCTATTTTTGGATCCTCCTCATATAGAGAAAAAGAAGAAGAATGATGGTTAAATTGTTGTATGTATAAATGTGATGTATATAGTTCTAACCGTACTCCTTAGTTATGTTTCAGACCAGTCATGTCAACATCTTGGCGGTCATTGAGGTTGCGTGTTTGTTATTTCCCTACCTAATCATCACCTGCTGGTAATGCTTTATTGCCCCACCTTCTCATGCAGTAAGCTTAATAACACACATCACGGTCAGTGGGACACTTCCGCTCTTGCTCTGGGGTTTATCGCCTCACGCTGTTAACTCGCAGTTCACAAAAATACATTTACAATGTAGACAAATAATGATGTTTGATGCCCCTACTCAGAAGTTTGAGTACATTGTACTAATCTCTAATAGAATATACTTGAATTTGTTATTATATTCTTAAGTTAAATTGCCTAAAAATTAACGTTTTGTTAAAGAGATAGACATTTTCAGCCTATTGTTATTTTATTGTCGTCTTTTTTTCTCCAGAGGCTGTTTTTTGCAACATGGAAACATCGGTGACATCGGTTGCGGGAATCTTTGACAGAACTTCTCTGATGCACTGTGTCTCTCCGGGGGTGATTGACTTTTTCAGAAGAGGGAGAGGCCTCCACTCATTTATGTCACCCACAGGTGGGTTGAATTGTCTTTATTCTTCTACTCCCTCTTCCTCCATCTCCTCTCCTCTTCTTTAATTTTAGTTTCTGTGCCGTCTTCTTATCTCTGCTCTTCCTTCCACTTTTCTTCCTCTCCATTTGTTAATCTCACTTTCTGGGCTCAGGTCTTTGCTCTTCTTTTCTGACTTCTCTGCTTTCTCGCTTACATTTTCTCTCTCCTTTCACCTGTATTTTTTGCTGTTAATAGTTCATACTTTTCTGTTGTTAATTGGTAAAATGATCTAGGTTAATTATTTAAAATTAAATATTGTGATTTTTGTAATAATAATATAGCAAATTTAAATTTTAACCTAAGTCAACTTGAAAATTAATGCATTAAACATCTCAAGCAGAATAGTTGTTACTTTTTTTTTTAAGTCAACAGGTTTTCTCAAACTTCGTAAACTCAATTTATCCTTGCTAACCGTAGAAATGTCCTTTCGTGCCTGTTCAGTCACCTTGCAACAGTTTTTACTGAATCACTTTTATCCGTCTTCCAGTATCTTGATCCTGTGTTGTCACATCCATCATTTCACAGTGCAGTTTCACGATGCCACTATTTGTGGCTGATGGGACGTTTGTGGCACAGCTGTACAGTATCTTCATAGAAGTGTGAAGGACAGCGATGCGGCAACGAGAGGGCGCGGTTGTCTTTTCACTGCAGTGAAACAAGTGGTTACACTTGAGTTGATGAGTCTGTTGAGGAGAGAGGCCAACTGGGCGAAGGACAACTCCACCATCTACACGCAGAAACATGCACCCCCTGACATTACACGTGTATGTTAAAAACACTTCCTCGAAGGGAACAGATTTATAAATGATAGGGGCTTATAATTAGCAAACATCAATCTAACTGGAAATCGCTCCCTTGTTGTGCAGCTTTGAATCTGTGTCACTCTAATTCACGGCTCTGTGAGGATGTTTGTCACTGATTTCTGCTTTCAGAACACCTGTATGAACATGTCCCTTTGTCCTCACATAGTATCTTTGTGTCCTGTGTGTGTGTGTGCGCGCGTGTGTGTGTGTGTGTGTGTGCAGACACGGAGTAGAAATAGAGCTGCCCTTTAACACCCTACAGCCGCGGTGTGATGAATACTAGCTACCGAGTGTGTGCAGTGGGATGTTTGCAGGGGGAAGGGGCAAGAGTAATGAACATATGTTGATCTGCACTCCAAGCTGATCACACACACACACACACACAGTTCCCTGTTTATACCCAATCTTGAGATCAATGGGAGCATTATTACAACCACATGGTTTGATACATAGAACTAGATTTATCTGCAAAAAAAAGCCCAAGGACTGAATTACACTGAATGAAAATTCAGACTGGGATCGAGCGAAACAAACTACGGTATCATCATTCTCTAATTTCCCAGTGAAGCTGAAAAATGTTTTTCCAATGTACTTTGTAGAGAAAACATGTTTTGCAGAGAAGCTGCCTGATTGCGATCATGTTTCAGGTAGCCTATGCCTTCTCCTCTGGTCTGGCCGCATTTAAAACCAACCAGGAACACACACACACACACACACACTCACACACACACACACACACACACACACACTCAGTTTTCACACTTCACCGTATCCTGTGTGTGCAGTGAGGTGTTAGACTTGAAGAAAAGTGGAACCTCAGCCAAAACCTGCAACAAGCACATGATCACTATGTTGGTGTCTGTGATTCTCATTAGCATGTCTGCTGTGGCGCTGCTTGACTTTACAATGTGATGCAAGCCAAGGAACAGCGGCATTACACATGACAAAGGTGAACGTGAATAGCTGTACATTCTGTGGAGATTCTGGGAGGAAGCCTAGATGCTGAAAGCCCAGCTCTGCACGGACCCGTTTGTCTGGTGGTGTTTTATTTGATCTTTTTTGCAGAGCTCAGTATCACTGAGTAACGCAGTCTCCCAGACTGAAAACACAAATCTGTGGCACAATTTCTTTCACATATCTGTAGACTCAGGGTTCAGTGTTTACCAGACTTTTACTACTTTAGGTGCAGTTGATCTTTAGTTCATTTGGTCATTTTGTTCAGCATTAATCAGGTCTGTTCTTTAACGATTATCACTTTACTTTACTTGGCAGACGCTTTTATCCAAAGTGACTTACAGGGAGCTAGCGCTGGGTTGGCTGGGTGTGGCTGTGGGTGTGGCTGTGGGTGTGGCTCAGGGACACACCTGGTAGGGGATGGATTAGGAGTCAGACGGGGTTAGACCAGGCCGCCACCATCAGTGGATACATGTGTTTTTGTTTCTCTTGTTCGTATAAAGAGTCAAAGTGCAGCGTGGTGATTTTATGCAGTTGCAAGCCATCGTGTAGACATGAGGGAAAGTCGCGGTATAATTAAACTTGACTCCTCACATCCTCACCAGCAGTAATACAACTAATGTGTTGCTCTTAACACTGTCGACTCACGCAGCAGAAGCAAACTTCTTTATATGGCACCTTGTGAGCTGAGCTTAATTAAACTCCTTTCAATAGTACAATTTAACGTCTTATAATCCTGTTGTTACCCCCCCCCCCCCCAGGTTGATTGCAGTTTATCTGACAGCATGCAGCAAATACAATCTTTGCTCATCTGCCACCAACTTAATTAACTCCCCCATTTACCTGGAAGTGGGATGTAAATGAGTTGCTCCGCTTTGTAGCAGAGATAACCTCTATCGCATTAAAACGGCGCAGATAACCTCTCACTTTCATTAAAACTGTGGGGGCAGATAGACAAGCTAGGACAAAAGAGGGGAGTAAATAAATGTGATTCTGTATTTTAGACCCACTTGAGTATTGTCAATAGTCCAGCAGGAGCCAGCAGGAAATCAGATCATCATTGCTTTAAATAACACCTGAGTCTTCAGCTGACGCTGTTATCAAACCGTTGAATAGTCTTGATCACAGGTAGCAACCACTAACTGTTATAACTAGGCAACATCTAGATGATCAAAATAAATAAACATCTATCTTAGCCTGTGCTGGTGAGTGGGAAAACGAGACGCTGACTGACTGAGGTTATTTTCATTTTCACAGAAATCTATGGAGCGTAAAATACAATCTAATCAAATTCAAGAAGACGTAGATCCACACATTTTTCCCCTGCCCTCATACTGTGCAGACCTACTTGATGGCACAATAGCTCATTCGCAAAACGATGATGTAGGCTGCAGTGTGCAGAAGACACACTATTCCCCGCGTGAACTTGACGCTTTATACTGCACAACCCGACAGGCCGACCTGAAGGACACATCATGCCAAACATCAAGCACGGCCTGAACTTATGGACTAAAAAGCCTGAAGAGCAGGTAACAGTGTATAACCCCCACCAACAAGAGGGGGCTGTGTGAACCAGGAATCCATCCATCACCCATCCATTTTTCCTCTTAAGGGTCACAAGGGTTGAGCCAATACCACAGGTCACCACTTTATCACAGTGGCTGACATCTAAAGACACAACCATGCAAAGTCACATTCACACGCACACACTGCATTAGATTTATTGACTACCTCACGGATTGGCATCATCTCGTATCATACCTGACACTGTTTTTCCTTTTCTCTCTACATTTGTGCGAAAATGATTGAAAAATATTTGTCAAAAGGTGTGAGTTCCTCAGAATAGTTTATTTGCTATAGGACGTACCAGTACGAGGAAAGAAAAACACAACCATACCACGTGGGTACTGAACCATTTACAACACCAACACTGCCAATGGGTCAAAACATGTGGAACTAGGATTTAAATGATAAAGCAGATCAACTATTTGATTCAACAAGTCCTCCAACTTAAAAGCCAGTATAGGTTGTTTGACCAAAGTCACTGTTTTGATGTAAGAGCATCTCCCCATACGGAAGCAGGGGTTTGTTGAAATCTTTACTGCTTGGCAGATTATCCAAAGCAACTTACAGGGTTGCACAGTGCGTGTCTGGATCAGGGACACACCTGGTAGGGTATGGATTAGGTGTCAGACAGGGTTTTGAACCTGCGACCTTCTGCATCCCAGTCTGAGGCTTAACCCATTGAGCCACCAGGCAACAAGTGTATAGTGTCTTGTACAGTGGCCCGCAAATGGACGCCTGGTGACCTCTGTCATGTGACTGGATTACCATGGTGTTGGTATTAGTCACTCGTTGAGTTTAATAAGACAAGCGGGTACCAGATGTAGAGTTTGCACGTGGATGGTCTTTGTTGTGTGTACGGATCAGCGTAGTGTTTAGTCGACAGTGTGACCGCAGGCATGTGGGAGAGCACTGAATGAAAATCCATTATGGAGAGTCATAGCAGACCCAACGGGGATCATTGTGAGTTGAATGGAGGGTATTATTCGCTTTACTAATACACAGAAATCAAGTGAATGGCTTAATATAACGTCGCCTAACGTAAGGTGATTGAGGCTCTGTCACTCTCACTCGTACACCACCCACAGCCACGTTTAACATTTGCACCTGACAGATGGAGCAGAATTGGCACAAACTGGATCATTTAAATCTGAGTTTATTAACCAATCTCATTTAAGAACCAGCTGATTAAAACCTGGATGGTTTCTCATTAATGAATATATTCATGTAATACAGGACCTTAAATATATCATGTAATAACTAAATAATGATTTGATTTTACCTTGTCTAAAATGATTTGATCAATGTTCAGCATGCTCCTATGGAAACTTCATTCGCTTAATCCTAACGAATTTAGCCATCTTTCAAGCAGACGGGCCATATTTTTAGACAGATTTTAATTGTATAGTATAGTATATGGGTATTATTAGAAAACTAATACAAAACATCTACTAAAATAACGTCATTTTTTAAAGCACGAGTAAAGGGTGTTGTCTTTTCTGCTTTTTTTATTTATTATTTATATAAATCAGCTGAAAATAACCCTGTATTTTATTTTGGTTCTGTATTTCTAGAAAATTTACAGAAATGTTTAAAGTATGATGGAAACACTTTGAAAACCAACACTATCTCCCAAGACGTCTGTTGGAATAGGAAAAAACTGCAAACTGTTTTGATACAGGACACATTTGCGACCCAATTACGTTTTTGTAGAACCTAATTGTTACGTTGTACTGAATTGTAACTGGGTAACTAGATGCTGTGTGTTGTTTATGTTCTTTTTTTGTGTTTCCCAAATCCCTGAAATAACCACAACCACCATCAGCTGTTGCTCATTCACTCTCCACCCACTCATGATGTAATGGGAAACACAAATCAATGTTACTGTTGCTGCACACAGACCTTTTTTCACTTTTTATTCTCCCTGCAGTAATTCATTCATTCCTATTATAGCGTAGCTGGATTTCTTTGTGCCGCCATCCAAACACGCAATTAATCCTGATGTCAAGCTGCTGATCTGCACACACAGTTTCATGTCCTGGGTCATCGCTCGCCTAATGATTGAATTGGAAAGAGGTTGTAAGCAATTGTTTAAAGCAGGTCTACTGAAAACATCCCATTGTATGTAGTAATTAAACTGCAATACAAATATACGCGTGGCTCAGTTCAGGTCTTTACTTACTTACTCTTAATTCTTACTAAGGTAAGAAAAAAGGCAACGTTGCAATCTACTGAACAATATGAGTGAGCCACGCTCCAGCCCATAGAACATCTGTAGAGCAAGGGAATATACAGCTCTTCAATTCTTACTCTTTAAATATATGTTGATAGTCAGCCTGTTGGCAACATTATTATAAGACTTAAACTTTTGGCTTTTGCGGTTAATTTGACAGATCACTGTCAGTTTCCTGGATGGAAAGTGTATTATCTACAAAGTACTGACAGAAGAATTAGGATACTTTTAGTTTTTCATTTTTCATTTATTTGCACAGTGGTATGCTGAGTAGCTTTGTCGCCCCACAGAAAGAAAAACCTGTGTTTGATCCCAACTGTCACCTTTCTGCGTAGAGTTTGAAAGTCCCCCTTTTTGTCTGTGTGGGTTCTCCAGCTTCCTCCCACCATAAAAAGACCACTATGTTTGGTTAATTGGCGACTCTAAACTGTCAGTAGGTGTGAATGCAGGTGTGAATGATTGCCGTCTCTATGCGTCAGCTCTACGATAGAGCGGCGACGTGTCCACAGTGTGCCCCTCCTCTCACCCAAACACAGCTGAGATACGCTCCAGCGTTCCCGTGACCCTTACACGGTGGTTAAGATAAGTGGTTGAGACAGATGGATGGAAAAAATGAGAACTGATTAATTTCTAGGAACTCCTGCACAGCAACGCAGCCTCTCCTCAGGCCGTTTGATGAAAATGACTAACATTTCTGAGAATCGTGCCAGGCAGGGAAATATGTTTAATGTTCTGTGTTTTTAAAATACGTTCTACTACAACATATTTTTACTTAAGTGACATCTGCTCGTGGCAATCCAGTTGATGTGTGGGAAACAACCCATCAAGCTGCTCGCGAGGATTAACACTGCTATTCCTAAACTGCACATCTGTAGCAGAGAGAGTGTCTCAGAGGATTTATCTTAAAAGGCTGCAACTTGCACATTTCTGCAGGATGTTCTTTATGACATTTGCTTCACTTATAGGCACCAATCCTTTCTGATGGAAATTGCATTTTATTTTTCATGACATTTAAAGGAAAAAGTTGGACTAAATTGAGTTTGGCTTGAAAACTAAACAGAGAAATGGAATCAGAAGACGGATGTGGAGAGTGAATGCATGGAAAAATACACTGTTTAGAGTTAAATAACTATCTATATAGACAAATATTCCACACTGCACTACTGTAATAGCTGTTAGTCACTTGGTGTGGAAACATTAATCATACACAGTGATTACTGAAACCTGAAATAGCTCAAACTGATCCAGCACTGGGAATAAAAACAATAAGCATAAGCGTGTTTCAGTGTGTGTGCGAGCGTGTGCGTCACACACTGCCCAGTGCGACAAACCGCGACAGCCGGCTCAGCCAGCTCATGGTTCAGAATATTTTATTCTAACCATTCCAGCGGCACTTCTTTAAATGTGCCAGCCAGGATAGGAAGTGCTATCTTCATCGATGTTGGCAGAACATGTTGTAACACTCACGCACCTACACACTGCTTCACAGGCAGTGACGTTTCAGTCGTGTTATCCTCACTTGGAGTCACAACACAAACTGACATTCCAGAAATATCACCGGTACAATACCTGAGCCGCAACGACATTTTGAATCGAAATCACAGCGACACTGTGCCCTACTGAGCCCTGTAGCGTTTGTAGATACATTAGGCTATGTTGAGTTTCAGTGTATTATGATTCCGTATTACTACGGAAATAAACACATGACTGTGGGTTTTAAAGACTCATTATCTCATCATCAAATCATTTAATTGTACAACAAATACCGTTTTGTGGTGTTAGTACTTAATGTTAGGACCATAAGCTCATGCTAATTTAATATTATATTATTATATGATATTATAAATCATATTTATAATCTAAATTAAGTAATGAACACTATCAGAATATCAGAAATACAGTGTATTTCTGTCTAATCTACTGTCCCTGCCCCCATCGCACTCATCAGGAGTCACCCACCCACACTCTACAGCCTCTCCATCACAGCTGACCAGGTGTGGAGCCAACTGATGAAAATGAAAACCAGGAAAGCCACAGGTCCAGATGTAAACAGGTCCAGACTGTTGAGGGACTGTGCAGGTAAACTCAGCGAGCTTATCACATATATCTTCAACCTCAGTCTCAGCCTAGAGATGGCCCCCACTCTGTGGAAGACATCCTGGTGATGCTGGTCCCAAAAGAATTTACACCCCAAGTAGCCAAACTACTATGGGTGGATGTCACAAGCTGAGGATTAAACATTCTCATTCTGTGACAAGGGTTGTACTGTGAGGACCCAAATCAGTGGCCAGAGACAGAGATATATGGTTAAAAGAGATTTAATGAAACTGATCTGGGATTACTGTAATGGTGTGTAGATGTCCTCGCTACGTTTGCCAGCTACAGAAAAAATCTATCTTGTGGCAAACTACAAAATTAAAAACGTTGATGAAACAGAATGTTTTTTAATCATACTTCACTACCACTGACCTAAATAATAATAATGACCTAAACATCCGTCCATACATTGATGGACAGAATCCTGAAGAAGAATGCCTGGTCATCAGTTTGTGACCTGAGGTGCACCCGGACAATGGTTCGAAACACAAGCAGCAAGTTTCTTTAAGTCGTTCAGACCCCTGAACGGCTCAAAAAAAGAAATTACATTAAGATTTTCGGACAATGTCTGGACTTAAATCTAATTGCAATGCTGTGGCATAGGCTTAAACAGGTAATTCCTGCCTGAACACTTTCAGAATAGTGAGCCAAAATTCCTCCACAGCAATGTGAAAGGCTCACTGCCCGTTAGTCGCACACACATGGATGCACACAGTGAGCTACGGTGCATGATTAGCTAAAGGACAAGAGGACTGAATCACCAATCTTATGATTAGTGGTCAACATATTCTAACTCCTGACCCAAGTGGCATGAAACGATGGCGTCATATGACATAAGTCAGGCCCATTTTTCCCTTTTGAAACACAGCGGCTCCGTCCTGGCCTTGGAGATGAAGGCTATTTTTCTGCTGTCAGGTTTTTATTCAGATCCACTTTATTCCTCAATGACGTTATCTATTGCTGCATATTCTGCTAAAAAAGACCTAAACCTTACTCCATCATATTGTGATGCAGCTGCAGACTCTGTGCAGGAAATGCTGTCACTCTCTTCTGTGCTGTCGCTGATATTTTCTTCTGGCATCTGGCCAAAATACAGCGTGGAAGAAAAACATCTTAGCCAAGTTCGTGCTGCTGCTGCTGCTGCTGCTGTCCTTCCTGACTGTCTATCTGAGAGAGCGGTAATTTAGGGCATGAATCATGCAGAACACATCAAATACGGTAGGTTGCTATCATAATATTCACAGAATAAACCGCTGAGATTCTGCTGCTACGTCGGTTTAGTGCGGGCAGAAGTGACACATTTTCTAGATGCTGGTTTCTGTGAGATGGGACGTTAAAAAAAAAGCAGACGCGTAAGAAAATGATGATGAAACAGCCAGAGCAGCACGGAATGAATGTGTGGTTTTTCAGGATGCTAAAGGTTTTACAGCAACAGCAGCATTAGTTTCAAACGTGAACAAAACCATCGCACGAGTGGAAAAACAAAGCGCATTCCTGAAAGCTTTGAAATGGAAATGAAGTGTAGCACGTACTAACTGCTAAGAACATCAACAGCCGCTGGAGACAAAGCAGGGGGAAACCCTCATCCTCCACATTTACATCTTTGTAATGAAGACTTCTAATCATAAGACCAAGAGTAGTAGTGTCATGTTGATCAATAATTATTATTATGTCTCATTATTTTACAGAACGTGCTGTTTTAAAATGAACACAACAGCAGCACTTCAGTTCACATCCTAAGGAAATGTGATTCGCCACCTCCACCTACGCCAGCACCTCTTGTTGTCTATAAATTACAGCAGCACAGCAAACTTTTTAACTTAATAGTTTCATGGAGACGTATTTAAAACATAGGAGGTCAGTATGGACTGGCACCGGCACAGAGCGTGGACAGTATACTGCATCATCTGCAGAATAATTGTGAAAGAGTTTGCATGTATGTATTGCATGAATGAGTAGTCTACCAGCTACTCAACACAAAACACACAGAGTGACGGTCCTCGTCTTCGATCAGATGCTCACTGCTTGGTTCTAATCAAACTAAACTGCTATTCAGCATCGTGCTAACACGAGAGCTCGACGTTACATGTGATGCACGGTCTCTACTAACACCTCCTTCCTCTGACATGACAAACGGTTACCGCATGTGTGGTTGCTGACACACACACACACACAGCATAACTTGTCCACATGCCTAGTGTGACTTCCTGAAGCCCTGCTTCACTCACATGTGCTGGTGCCAGAGCTCGTTCTCGTGGAACGGAAGCTCGATGAAGCTAAAAAAGGTCTAATCACATTTTATACCGTGTGTTTTCAGCTCTGGTCCGTTGACGGACCCAGACCCGCAACTGTTGCTGCAGTTTGCTTTAACGTGATTGTACTGGCACCAGCCGTGGGCATGACATGTCAGCGGTAACCAACAGAAGATGATGGTTGACTTACAGTTCAAAGAGCTGTAGATGTTCAAAGATCTGCCAGGAGAGCGTGGTCAGCATGGGGTTCCTGGACAGGTTTCTGAGGGACAGAGTGAAAAGCAGGGAAAAGGGTAAAACAGATGCAGTGTTTATTATGTATGTGCTCGTGCTTTTTCCTTCACAAAGGTACAGTATGAACTGCAGACGTTGCTGTTACAGGCTGAACCCCTGATGATTAACAGTACAATACCATCATACATACTGCTCCATGTAATCACACGTCACAGACATTGTGTGCAGACATTTTGATGAGGTTTCCCATGCACACACACTTGAAGGCGCATAAACACACAGCCTGGGTCCTGGAGACTTTTGCACTTACAGTGAACCAAAGGAAAAAAAAATCTCTCCCACACTCAGAGTTTGAACGTAACGCCATCATGATTCACTTCCCTCGTAAACCCTTCCACATCGCAGTAACACACAGTACAAACAGAGATGTCCATCGCCGTGGCAACGCGAAGCTAACTATAGATGAATGCTCAGCATGGCGTGCTAAAGGACAAGACACATAATAAGATTATTAAAGTGTGTTTGTTTGTGCGCGTGTCACACACTTGTTGTCGTAAACAGTGCTGATTAGCGTGTATTCTACTAGAAAATGCAGCATCCGTGTCACAGCACTGCTCAGCCCATTATCTCTGTGGAAGAAATTATGTCTCTCTGAACTGTTAAAGCTCATGATTTAGTTTGACCTCTGTATCTGCTAAATACTGTGTAATTATTAAGTACACAGTATTATCTGTTCTATAATCACAGAGCTCTAGTTTTGTCCAGAAACCTTAGACTGAAATCAACGGATGCACAGTTATCTCCTGTGTTAAACGCAACAGGTTGTTTATCTCAACACACCTTTTTCGGGAGGAAAAAACTCATGTGTCACCACAAGAAAAGGCCATGCTGGTTCTCCAACTGAGAGAGCAGGCAGTGAGCAATGCAGATACACAGCTTAGAAAGTCTAAACTGTGGTCGGACCCAAACAGGACTGTCACAGGACAACCTGGAAAGGAGTTGCTCACAGAGGCATCAACAGTGATTTGTGCTGCTGCCTCCATGCCCCGAGGACAAACCAGCACATTATGTCCATCTGTAAGACCAACCTTTAACTGGAGCTAGAGGAAAAAAATTATCCTGGAGGGAGGCAGGTAGGAAGTAAGGAGAGACAAACATCTTCCAGCAGCTGTTAGCAGCACTTCATATGAGCCATTGCTCAAAAGGGGCACATTTTTTGTTTCTCATTCTGTTTTTGTACTCAGGACAAATGTTTAGTCTATGATCTTATAGTTAGTATAGTTGTTTTCACATGTAAACATAATTTTTCTCAGAAACATTGTTTTTACATTCATCAGGTCACAAACAGCAAAGAAAAATTTTAAATGAAAGCGTTTGGGTTTTTCTTGCTCACTTAAAAAGACTGAGCTTTCCGTGATACAGGGAAGCAGATACAAAACAGATGATTATAATGTCAATTAGCTTGGAAATTAAGTTGGATTTTCAGCTCTACTGATATGTGACAAATCTGAATCCTTGTAGTGCTCTTGGAAACACCTCAGGGTTCACTTTCTCTCAAAATGAACCACTTAAAACAGTGCTTTGCAATAACTAATAATAACTAATAATTTTTATGGACCATTTCATTACAGTCGTGGCTTGGAAACGTTAGCTGTGGTCACAGAATAACTCGATGCCTCAAGAAAATTAGACCATAAAGTTTTAGATTAACAATCATATTAAAGGTGATTAGATTTGCAGCGCAACATCTGTTCAAGGCCTGGAAACAAACATGCACACACATACACTTTCTCACATATTTAATCAGAGCACAAGCTGCTAGATTTTCTCCTCCGTGTCACACAATTAGAGCAGTTAAAACTGATCGTCGTCCTTTTCAGCTGAGACGTTAGTGAGCAGATCTGGACCAGAGGACGACAGGGAGGGACAAAAATAGAAAACAAAAAACCCAATAAACGAATAAATGAAAACACGGAGGGGGGTGGGGCTCTAGACAAACGACGAAAAAAGATTGTGAGGAGAGGAGAGAACGGTGAGAATGAGTAAGAGACTCCTGGGAGAATAAGAGAGAGGTGTGGTTTCTTTCCAGAGCGACCTTCAAACTTTGTCAACAGAAGATGAGCAGATATTAAACACATATGCACGTGCACAAACACGCACACACATACAGTGACAAATTGTCTCACGACATTAGTTTACAGTGGGGGCATGAGGATGAATGTCCTCTCTGTGTCTGGGGAATGATGCAGCTCTCCAAAGTAATTCCTTTGATTGCATCTGACTCGAGCGCTGTGCAATAGACCCGAAACACAGCGCAGCCTCTCAGTTCCTTATTATGCTCAGACTAAAAGCAGTGGTGGAAAGCAAATACAATTAATCCAATGCTGGACTCGAGCACTATTTTGAGATGCCGCACTTTAGCATTTCCATTTTGTCTTACACAGTAGTGTTGGTGTTTGGACTGCACTATGTACACACATGACATCTGCAGCTATGGGCTTCACCAACCAATGGGCTTGTGTTGGTAGTTGTGGATAGGATTTAGATCACAGTTTAGGTTTTTTTATATAATCACAAAAACAGTCGTCTCAAGGCATTCTACAGTGTTCAAGGCCTCGCAATACCCAAGTTTATAGTATAGTAAATGGTTTTATATAAAACCTTTTAAACACGTTTTTCTTTTAATGAAAGCAGGCAAATTAACAACCAAGTAAAAAAAAGGCTTCACACACAGACAATACTTACTGGCACTTTTTATTTCCATGCCAAACTTTGGCAAGACGATTTCCAAGAACAGGAACACATCTGCCTGCCTTCTGTCTTTGACCAGCAGGGTTTGTGAGCACATGAAGCCAGAAATGAGGCCTCAAGAAATGAAGCATTGTGCGAACCAGTTGGCTGCGAGGCTCCAAAGCCTCACAAGGCTTCATCTGGCCATCACTAGAGTAAACGCTAGAGTTGCAGAGATAAGGAAATTGAAAAGAGGAGACGCCAGAAAATGAAACCTAAATGAACTTACAGAAGTAAGGAGGAGAATAATGACGGGTGGAGGAGGAGGCCAACGAAAGGTGGAAAGAGACACAAGGGCTAGACAAGAACCCTAACCCTACCACTGACGAAGTTTGATTTGTGATAACTTCAAATAATTAATGTACTTGTTGGGAAACATTTGTTTCATTGCATTTATTTTCATACTAAAATATTGTGTAAAAACTTATGAGTGCCTTCCCTAGAATAACACGTGATCCTGAATGATGAACATGAGACCAAAACCTCTGGGATCAGACTACTCAAAACACAAGCTGGTGACTCAGTCCTCAGGTTCATGTTTGCCCTCAGGTAGTGTGTGTGTGTGTGTGTGTGGTAATATCTGCTCTGTAGTGAATATGCATATACTTTGGTACCAGTATACCCATAGCTAAGCTCATAGCACCAAAGAGCCCAAATGCGCTCCAGGCTATCAAAGGGCCCGTATATCCCAGGACCTGACAGACTGACTCACATGTCTAGTCATGGTTTCATTGCTTTGCAATTATTGCCATGGGCTCCATAAGCTGGGCAACCTGCAAGGAGTATGATTTGTGTAGCTGCTGTGCAAGACTGTTTTAGTGTTGAAGCCAGTTCATGCTTTCTTCATCACTACACTCACACTACAGGTATGCACGTGTCTGTCCATTTCATATTCTAAAAGTGTGTTACCACAGACACTACATACCTTCAATGCATGGAACAAGTACAGTCAGTCTGCAGCCAGTATTCGAGACAAATGAACTGAACTGTATTTATTCTCGTCTTCGAAGGCTGCTGTCCGTGGTGCTGATTCATTTGACCGAGAGGGCGCTTGTCAGTGAGCAAACACAAGATTACCAAGTGCAGCTACACTGCTGTTGAAGTGAGTACCGAACATTTAAACGTCATTACCACTCAGCAGAATGCTAAGTTCTTCACAACACAGTCATGCTGGTGGCATCTGGTGGATTGGGTTTTCCAATCGCTAAATAGCACTAAATTAATCACAAATGTGACCACACACCATGCCAATATGAACACTGTTAATATTTTGTTGAGCTTCAAATTGCAGTTGTTTTACTGATATTATTTTTATTTGCCCAAAACCCAAGTCAGTTTCCTGTGACCCACGACAAAGGATAATACTTACGTAATAATTACGATTATTGTTAATTTATCGTAAACATCATTTAAGTCCTCGACATGTGCATGTAAATATTTCACCGGTGCCACAGAGATGGTCATGTGTGAACAGTGTTTGGGATGGAGGCAGCTCTCTTTATTGATAAGCTGGCCAGCAGGAAGAGAGATGCTCCAACTATGCCAAGAGAAGGGTTGTCTCCCTCTGCCCTCCACTGCTATAAATGTACACACTCGTGGCACTGGAAAGCACTCTGGATGAAAGCATTCACTAAATGGCACACATCCTGTAGGCTGTGTATAGAAGCAGTCCCAGAGCTCACTTTCACCTCACGCTCAGTCCTCTCTACATGCAGAAGGTGTCCTTTGGAAAGGTCAGGCCGACTACAATCAGGCTGTAAAGGACAGCCTCATATTTAAATCACTCCACACACACACACACACCCACGCACACACTGAACGGGATAAATGTGTGTTATTGTGATTTAGAATGAGTAAGAAGGGAAATGAGACATGACCAGGAAAAGGTTAGGGAAGTGTGTGTGTGTATTTATCTTGTTTACAGAAGTGTGTGTGTGTGTGTGTGTGTGTGTGTGTGTGTGTGTGTGTGTGTGTGTGTGTGTGTGTGTGTGTGTGTGT
>JAUMHF010000023.1:491320-506916 GCA_032359275.1 Microctenopoma steveboyesi | reverse complement strand
TGTGTGTGTGTGTGTGTGTGTGTGTGTGTGTGTGTGTGTGTGTGTGTGTGTGTGTGTGTGTGCGCGCGTGCGCGTGCAGGTGTATGACTGTGTGCATGAATGTAAATGTGTGTGTTACCATCCCACAGCATGTAAAGGTCAATGTGGTGACACTCTCTGTTTCAAAGTTAGATTTTCAGAGAGGTAGTTTGAATTTTTGCTACATTAAAGGTGTAGTTCACAGTTTTAATGCACTGAATATTTAATTCATTCCATTTTCTGTTTGTCCGTATACTGTGCTGAGCAAACTCGTGTGCAGTGTTTTCATGCAGTGGTGGTTTTCTACTCTCATGCTGGCGTCTTGATTGTGCACACCTTTTGCTTATGCACAGGAGAAAGAGAGCAGTCTTAAAAGCAAGGGCAAAGACCCACATTTACATTTGTGTGGCTTTCCTACAGTCGGGAGACCTCTGAGGGTTGAAAGTCATGCCAACCGGCAGGAGCCAGGGCCGCATACAAACACAGGAGTTTCCCATTTACAGAGCCAGGGCTGCATAACATTACAGGCCACTGGCCAATTTGTTTGCTACAGACATAGTGCAAACTGCTTAAAGGTTCAGGAAGCAGACAGGCTGAAAACCTTCCTCTTTGAAAAGGCTTTGTTGACTGTGTTTGCCAAGAAGACATAGTTCCTTTAGAGTGAGCAGGACACTCCCGCAGATTGTCTTCTGATTCTGTGGTAGCATCATCCAGCCTCTATGCAGTGGTGAGGACTAAATTAGACAAACCTACCACAAAGGCCAGATCCGTTCTTCGGCATCCCTTCCATTCAGTTTGCAGAAATGGTAAATGTTGAACAGAAGTAGTAGACTATACCTTTCAAGACCCGAGCGATTCGAAAAAAGTTTTACTTCGTGTGAGTATGACAGAGTGGTGTATGTGTTTGTCACTAACAGGGTACTTTCACATTGTTCTGCTGAAGGGAGATGGTGTAGTTTCACTTCCTGAAAATCCTGATTTCTATTACGCTGCCTGCCTGAGTGTTGAAGGTGAATGAATGGGTGACGGGAGTGAGCCTTGGCTTAACATTCATTCATTGACAGTAAATGTGCTGAATTGCACAGTTTTTGTATGTAAACCAGAACCTGGAGCTTCTTTCCACTATTTAGCTAACGATCCCAACATTCGGCAGAAATGGCTTGAATTTATTTATTAAACCCATTGTCAAACACCGAAGGGTGTTGTTGAAGATTTAATAAATCTGCTGTGCACATTTCAACCAGGAGTCTTTGCTCAACTACATGCGAAACTCACAGGGTTTTTGCTTTGCCAGGAGTCAAAGTGACTAAAATCAGCCTTTTTAAAATGAGGGTCTGGTCTATACCAGAGTCTGGTGTACAACTGTGTTAAAAATAGGATGCTGTGAAACAGCTGCCATCCAAATCCAGTTTAGATAAATAACTGACTCCTTAGTCTGGTTCCAAATGAGGCTTAAACATTTACGGCTGAATATATCCAAAATTTCTGTTTCTATCAGCTGTTTTTTCACCTTCGGAAGGTGGCCATGGTGGGTGGTGTCCTGAGCTGGGGTCCATCTGCATACAATGAATATTCAGAATTTACAATGATGGAGACAGACTTGACCTCTTTTCCTTCTTATTTACTGAACCTTTCCTGAACTGTTTTGTTTTTTCACAGCAAAGTATTTCTATCTTCTTTGAAATGTGATTGAAGTGGGTCTTTAAAGGCACTCCTTCAATTTAGCATTTCACTTTCTAAGGTGGGAGATTCATGAGAGTCAACCTCTAAAAAGACCTAAAATCTTAAAACAATACCAATGACAGCCTGTTATGAGAGGAAAGGTCAGGGTAGTCTGGTGAAGCGGGTGGTGGTGCTAGCATGAGCATGCTAACAACACATGTTTGTAGTCAGTGCTCTGATGCTAGTTGGAGTAGTGCTGATACTAACAACAAGTTCAGTGATCACTACACAAAGCGGAAATCAACCTGTGTCTCCGCTTATCTCCGTTTTTCTCTGCTGTGGTCGCATGTTCTCCTTCTGTGTCCCTATCCTCCTTTCAACTAGTGATGTAACTGTGTTTATTATTCATTGCAGCTGAGATTATGGCCCTCATCAGTATTCCACTCAGGACAAGAGGAAAGAGAGGCGAGAACAAGGAAGAAACACCTTTTCTGTGTATTTCTATTCCAGTCTCTTTTCTTCCGATAAGACACTGGGCACTGCGCTCAGAGCAGACGGCCTACATGTGTTATACATCATAGCATGCAACTAACTTCTGGTTGTCATTCAGTGCAAATGTTTGTATTCTTTTTTTCTAGTTTTCTAGTTTTGTAGAAATGTGGTTATAAGACAAAACATTTTTACCTAAAGTACACCAAATAGTTGTTGCACTGAGCCTAAAAGTACTCCACTACAAGTAGACGTATTGAAGTTGAAGTACATAATGAAAAATGTGATTTAAATGTGCACTGTGTAAGATTTGGAGAGGTCTATTAGCACAGGAGTAATGTAGTATTCATAAGTATGCTGTCATTCATTTGTAAGCAGAAATAGCTTTCTATGCACAAGGAGTGGACCCTCTTTCAAGGGGGGTTTTGAGACTAGAACAGACAAACCAGACAAGGGGAATCACATTTAGCTTGAATTTGGCGTATAGCCTTGAATACTAATTAGGTTTCTATAGCAATACATAGCTGTCAGTATATAGCTCTGCATGAGGGTGTAGGACTGTCATAGTGGCTATTTGACACTATGGTATAGCGAGAGGAAAAAAGACTTTCTATTTAGGAGACAACAGACCTGATTTTGGATGACAGACAAGCTAGTTTGGAGGGAGTGATCCACAAGATGATTTCTCAAACTTTAATTCAATCAATTCAACTTTATTTATATAGCGCCAATTCACAACATAAGTAATCTCTGGGCACTTTACAGTGTAAGGTTAAAGGCCGTACACATTATATTAATATATACATACTAGTCAACAGAAACCTCCATCAGAACCGGACTCAGGGTGGGCGTTCATCTGCCTCGAACAGCCTCATCTTCTGACTCATCTTTCTCATCTTCGTCTAAATGTAAAGGACAGGCTCACGCAGTGGAAAGGATTCAGCAGAAAGATGATGATGGCCCATCATGATGATGATGATGATGGCCCACCTGCCCAACTTACAGCTTCACTAGAACCTGAGGTAAGTGTTAGTGATGCTGAATATTTGTGTTCTAGTTCTTCAGTTCTGCAGTTCAATTCTCAGTCCCCATGAAGCTACATGTCAAGGTGTGCTTGAACAAAACACTACAACCCTGTAGTACCGCTGACATGGATCTAGCAACTGCCCAAACAACAATTTCCCTAAGGGATCAATAAAGTATTCATTATTATTATATGAGGCTGCCCCTCATATGGTTTGTAGAGAAACCTTGACTTAATGTTGCTTTATCCAAAGTGATTTACAAGGAGCTAGTGGTATGTGTCTTGCTCAAGGACACACCTGGTAAAGGCTAGGAGTCTGGACTGGGATGCAGCCTTGTGCATCCTATAGTCTGACTCTTATCCCATTGAGCTACCAGGTCACATAGAGAGCATATGTCTAAGGGGTGCAGTCAGAGGGCTTTGATACTATAATTTCTCCAAAATAAAGATGCTTTATTAAACTGTATGTTGACGAAAAGAGGTAATTTAATACATTTTATACTTCCAGCATGTCCAGGTCCCTGACTTTGCCTGCTGCCAAACTAGACCTCCACCCAAACTTTTCAGTGCATGTAACTTTGTAGAGGTCCTGAAAATATCCAAATGTACCCATATATAAACTGACATGCATATAGCCTATGATTGAAATGCGATGGGCACCATCATTATCATCACTTCTACCACCAACATCATCACCACAGATTCCATGACTGCTCATAAGGGCAGGTCTCTGTTATTTTTATCTCCCCTTTCACTCTGCTATACTGCATAACTCATAGGACTGTCTCTGCTTATTATGTGTAACGGCTGTCACAGACGAAACTCTTATTACTTATCTTTACTGAAGATAATACCGTGTCCGCACACATGCTAACTTACTTGATTAGCGTTGGCTATTTTCAGAACAACTGACCGGGCTGGAAAACGACAGGTCTTGCCACCGTAATTAAAACTGTCAGTCATCCTGTCTGTTTCTGTGTGGGTGTGATGTGATGCAGTCTATGGTTGTTTTCCTTGTCAATCAAAGGGAGTCTTGTCCTGAGTTGTCCACACCTTCAAACTAACTGTGTTCATACATAAACAGATTTCTCTCTCGGTAAATACTTAGGTACATTTTAAAAATGTTCAGATCGTATATCACACATAACAGCTGATTAGGTCCACCTAGCTACGGCTAATTGACTCTTGTACTGTTACTTTTAGGCACCTATGACATTTATACCTAAACTGCTGCCTGCTGCTACTAGAGAACTAGAAAAAGGAGAAGGTACCACGTTTCTGAATCCAGCAAGTATATGTCTGAAATCAACCCCAACCCAATGCATATTACTTTGTACTGGAACACCACAAATTACCATTTAAAATATTCACATGAGAAGCATTCAGCGTTTAGTTAGTTAGGTGCAATTGAGCCTCTTTAGCCTAATGTTTAATTAAACATGACATAAACAACCTGACCTGTGGTCACTGCAAAAAAAGAAGTCACTCAGAATAAATCAGTTGAAATAAGTTTTTAGCAGACTAAAGTGTGACCTTAGCAGGTGTGTCCACCAGATCGAGTCCAACACTTTGGAAGTAATTAAAGCTGAAGGCAGAAATAAAACCCTGCAGCAAGGAGCAGCAAATACGATGAAGGGGTCAGAATTTGGTTGTTTTTTAGCCACGGTTAACATCCTTTCATTAAATTCAATAAGCAGGGGTCTGTTTGAAGAGGACAAGCACACAAATCCCCATACTCACACACACAAGAGAGAAACAAACACCATCTGCACACTTCCTGCTGTTCGGGAAGTCTCAGCAGCACTAAGATGGCCGCCTCCATGTAGAGCCTCTGAAGCCCTGATTGGACACCATTCTCTCATATGAGACAGTCACCATGCCAGAACATAGAAGACGCCAAGATGTGGATGAGAAACTGGAAACAGTTAATTCTTTCACATGTTTTCTGTGCGGGGACCAGGAGTAGTACATTCAAATATTCATAGTGATTCAAATTCAAATAGTATTCTGCTCCACGTTACATTTGTTTCACATTATTTCAAACATTTCAAACAGATGAATTGAGACAAGATGATGATGATGATGATGAAAGTAAAACAACATGTTTTTTTGTACTACTACTACTACATTTAGTTTAGTTGTTATAAAGGCATTCATAAGCTTTGTGTGATCTACAGGTGTTGTACTATTCAAGCTTCAAAGATCGTGGAGAAATCCTTGTGATGGCTGCGCTCTGCTCCACAAAGAAAGAACAGTGGAAAGAACCGCATCCATCAAAAGGATTAAAAACACAATTATGTAATATAATGTAAGTGGAAGGATGTTCTTACTTCAGTAACGTTTCCTGAAATGTTGTTTTCCTTCATACAGTATTGTTAGCAATAACTTAAATTCACACTTGAAACAAATTCAAATCTTTCTCCAAAATCTTCCCACACTTCAGTTTGCCGCAGGGGGGACCTGCAGACTCAGAGAAATTGAATATTTTTTGAACTAATTAAACTCGCCTAGGGGGCATATCACACTGTTGTTTTCTGAAATTGTGATACACAATCTTTGTGGATGTTTTTATCTCAGTTATGGTCTCAGTTTCATCACAAACTCTAGTTTCCTCAGAGCTCCACTATCTTTCTAATGAGAAGGAGAGATTATGGTCATAACCTGCTGCTGAAGTCATTTTACATACTGCCTTAAATAACTTTATTAGTATTTTGCATACAACCCCTACATCTGCCGCAGTTTGTATTCTTGATAATATGCAAATAATTTATGGCCAGAGAGTGATAATTAATTCTGTGGCCTGCCAAATACCCACGGAACATCATGCTCATTCTTTATTATGCCCTAGATAAGACCTTCAGCATACTATTCTCAGAGAGGGTCAGGACGACTAAAGGGAAACTTGGATTCGCCCATGTGGATGACATGGTGGAGGTTGCTCTAAAGATGATCTAACCTTACTTTCCACTGAGGGTAAACCTGTAAATAAGTCTAGTCCAAACATGAGTGGCTGCATGGCCAAGGCTTAACTAAACCTTACCTAGGCAATTTCTTAAAAAACAATTCATCATTTGTAATGTGTGAGGCTTCAAACACAAATCTATAAGAGAAGAAGAGGAAGACATGGCAGCGGATCAAATTCACATCCAACCTGTCATTGCTTGAGGTCTGTACTGGCTGTATACCACTGAAACCTAAAAAACTGACCCCTAGTTAGTATGAGTTAGATTTACTCTTAGGCCAACTACTCGGTAAAAAGTGATATTTATAATATTTGTTGTTTCTTTCTATCAGGACCATTTGTATAACGCTAGAGATGATGCTTTCACGGTAACCAAGAAACAGGCTATTTGTTTCCTGTTCTCAAGCGATAGTAAATGTTTCTTTTCATATTTCTAGATGACTATTACAGTAACCATGACAACAAAGGTCCTAATGTCAACGTGGTACTTATTTAATCCAACCTTTCACTTCTGCACCCATCACAATATATATATTAAAAAGAACTCGGTACCAGATTCAGACATGGTCCCCAGTCTCTTTAGCAAAAACCTTTCTAGGTTCTGTGTTTGCTTTGCCGTCTAATTGTGTGTCCTGTTTCTGTGAGAAAGATAACAATGTCTTATATTATCATAAATGAGCAAAATAATCATACTACATTCGTGGTGTATACATACAGAGCATATTACAGGCACCCATTTCATCATTACTGGCTGTGCTTTTAGCAGTGACTACAGCTATAGTGGTAGAGGAATCTGGTTTCCAGCAGTATTTCCACATCCACTACAGCGATGACGTAGCATGGCCCTACACATCACAGCTGAATGTGATCGGTACGGCTGAGCGCAGCTAAGCACAGCCAGCTGTGATTACAGATATGGTTACATTATGTTCCTAGTCATAGTCAAAACGTTCTTCACTAAAAGACATAGTAGATAAGAAAATTAAGATTACAAGAGGGTTGATTGATTAAATTATAAATTATCAACCTACAAAGCCCTTCATTCAAAGTCACCACGAAATTTTAAGGGAACAACTGATGTAGGGGGTTAGTCTAATTTGCTGAAATGTCAATGCAGCTACTCACAGTGGTACTCAGCAGTGGTGGCTGGTGATTTGTTTTTCAGGGGACGCATTTTTGCCAGTCAGATTTCAGATGCCCAGGTGCAGTGGTTACTTTGCACACACACACACACACACACACACATATTCTAATTGATCTTTTAGATTATGTTGTTGTGTTATGTGATAATGTTGTTATATTGCAGGAGTAGATGCAGGTGTGTGTGTCTGTGTCAAGGCACCCTCTTACCTCTATATGACCTTTGTTCCTTATGTGTTTTTGGCAGCCTGTCTTAATTTTTAGTTTTAGTCTAGTCTTTGCATCAAGCTGTCATTTAGGTCTTTATTGGTCTTTGTCACATCCACACTCTTTTTAGTCTAGTCAAGATTCAGATTTTCTTATTTTAGTCAGAATTATCCATGTCTATTTTTGTCTAGTTTCAGTCAATTAAAACTTTTAGTCTAGTTTAAGACCAAAATGTAGATGCACATCTATTTAACCAAGTCAATATAGTATAAGTGACCGGTATAGACAAAACCAAAATTTTGTCAAGTTGTAAATGTTGTAAATATTTCATCAAAGTTTTTGTTAACAAAAGCAACACTAATGTGCACCATATATGACCACTCCTATAAGATACTGTTTCAATGTGCCTGTCCCTGCATGAACCTGGGCAAATGTACACTATTAATGTAGGATATACAGTAAGACCTGTACCCCCAGTCACCATCTTGTCTACTAAATGCTACCGTACCCATGGGTGTTCAAACTTTGTTAAGAATTCCCAAGTCTCTGCCAATTGCATAGTTTGTCCCCAACCTTCTGATATAACCCATACGAATGGCTGTTATAAGAGCGACCCCGATCTGTTGAAATTGGTTCTTTCTGGCTGCTCCGACCTCCGACCTATGAACCTTGTATTCTCACTTTCGTTTAGTTTCTACTAAACTCCAGGGCTGAGGTAGATGTTTTAATTGATTAAACATATGCCTTGCCCACAACCGCTTGTGTGTGTGTGTGTGTGTGTGTGTGTGTGTGTGTGTGTGTGTGTGTGTGTGTGTGTGTGTGACAAACAAGACAAGTCATACATTAGAGAAGAGTGTGAGTTTATATAGGCTGTGCATGTGTGTGTGTGTGTGTGTGTGTGTGTGTGTGTGGACTTACATGTAGCGCAGCTGGGGGTTCTTGGAGAAAACACGTGCCTGGATCGCATGCAGGTTGCTCCTTGTAATAGTTCTATAACACACACACACACACACGATGAGTAACTTTCAGCTCCATCACTTTGAATTATAGTCAGTTAAAGGAGGGTGTAAGAACAGGACAGGAACAATTATAAAAGAAGACAAGCAATGAAAGGAAGAAAGGAAGAAACAAATAATTGCATTCATTTTCTAGGCTTCAAACAAAGGTTATTGATTATGGATAAATGCTAGAAAGACAGTACCAGTACACAGCGTGTGAGACACCTGCCAACAGTTTGCCATTACCAGCAAATGAATGAAAGCAGCTGCTTCGGCTGAGGATGCTGCTGAGGAACAGATATACTGCAGCTCGCACAACATTCATTTTTTGGGGATGTGAATCTCAAACAGTACACATCCCTCCAAGCTAAATCATTCAGGTAACCTTTATTGCCCTTTATTTGGGAGTTGTGGAAGAGACCTCTGCTTTAAACATTTACCAAACAAAATAGCTGAATGACAGAACACAGTCAGTATACTGTACAATATAGCACATTGGACATGAGCCACACAGACTTGTAAGGTGCCTGAAGCCGTCATATCTGTCTGTGAAAAACCTGTAAAACTGGCAACTACAACAGAACCTGGGTAGAGCGGTGGCCTTTCCTGCAGCTGAAGGGATGGTCTGAGACAAGAGTGGATCCAAATGTACACGAGTGTACGTGGCATCTGGTTTGTTTCGAGGCATAAGAGAATGAGAACTGTGAACTCCACTGGGGGCTTTATTCCAGCCAGGGGTATGAAGTCAAGCTTATGTTGAGTAAGATGACTGGATTCACAGTCATTAAGATGACTGGAAACAAGTCAACTTTTCCTGTTATTACTCATTCGGCTACAAAAGGTTTTATTGTGTGCCGGGTAAGATCACTTAAAAACACAACATAGAGTTTTGTCTTGGTCAATACTGAAATGTTTCTACACATTTACAGTTAAGAGAGAATTATTACGCATGATCGAGCATCGGGTTCTGGAAAGTTTTCAACAAGACCATTTCAGGTCAGGTTAGGGTTAGACCTCTAGCTGAGACACAGCATCTGATAGAGGCTGGCACCGATCCTGCTCTCTATCATGGCCTACAGAAGGTCCAGTTTCAGTCCAAAAACCGATTATACCTTCCTGATCATCTTTTTGGTCTCAACATTCTTGATGCCTTCTTACACAACTATAGCCTGAAATGACAGGTACACATCAAAGAGGAGGAACAGCCCACTGAGGAAGTCAAGTCCAGTTTGTAAAGCTATTGACACTGAGCTTTAAGCAGTTGTTACTTTACTTTGCTTGGCAGATGCTTTTATCCAAAACGACTTACAGGGAGCTAGCGCTGGGTGTTTGGCTCAGGGACACACCTGGTAGGGGATGGACTAGGAGTCAAACATGGGTTTTGAACCTGCGACCTTATGCATCCCAGTCTGACGCCTCACCCATTGAGCTACCAGGCCGCTACTAACATAGTGTTCTGTCCAGTTCTGAGAGAACAAATATGATGATGTCTGATGACTTGGTAAAACATCTGTAGTATAAAATCAGTACACTACACAATAGACCTGCATTTTAAACACACTTCAGCCATGCTTGAATGAAACTCAGTCCTAGACAGAAATGCTTACCTTCCTCCGGCTAAGTATGATCTATACTTTTTGTTCCAACTGGCTTGAACCCAACTCTATCAAATCAGATTCAATTAAAATCCAGCTCCTCTGAATCTTATTTAAGGCTGATGTGGCTCTGAGACACAAGGACAGGTTGTCCTGTGAGCTGTGGAAAGAAATCAGCTGGATGAATAGGTAAAAAGAAGAAAGGGTGACAGCCACACATCTTGACTGAAGGACTAAAAGATTTTTTTCTGGCTCTTTCAAATATATCTTCTGCTTTTATCTATTTGTTTATTTTATGTCACACGTTTGAAAAGATCTGCATGGCTGTATTAATTTGCAGAAAGACCAAATCACGAGAATAAAATATAACTTTGAGAAATAAGAGCAAAATGAGTCTCACAGTTGGCCGACGGTTGGCGATAAGTGTACTTTGTATCTCCCACAATAGCTTGTTTGGATGTGAGGGTGACCTGCAGCTCACTTTTAATCAGCTAGTTGTAGGCGAGAGAACGAGCCAGCGTTTGTGCCCAGAATTTGAGCCGTTCCACAGAGTGCTGATGTGCTACAGCACTCCTCTGAGAATCAATAGAACTTCCAGCCTCAATTTCTTCTAATTCCTCTATTTCTCCCGCTGTTTTAATTTGCTGTTTACCAGACCACTGCCAATTTAAAACATTTATGCAGGATAATACTGTGTGTTGGAAGTGATAAATTAACCAGTGCCTTCTCACATCCACCGAAGGTTAAAAGATGGATTCATATTTTTTGGTCTTGAAAAACACTTGTAGTAAAAGCATTTATTTTTACGTGCTACATTCATTCCTCCTGTCCATGCTGGCTGAGAGGTGACCAGGGACACACCTGGTAGGGGTTAGACTAGGAGTCAGACAGGGATTCGAACCTCTGACCTTCTGCATCCCAGTCTGACGCCTAACCCATTGCGCTGCCAGGTTTGTCAGACAGCAGCTGTGTCTTTCCTCGCACACTTTGTATAAGTCTGAAGAAGGATTTAGAACGTCGTCTCTGGTGCACAGAAATGTTCCCAGCAGCTCTGCATTTTGGTGGCGATAAGCTGCAACAGCACAGCATGAGCAAACAAACATAGAGGAGTGTGTCATTACTTACAGCCTCTGTAAGCCGATGTAGAGCTCCATATCCACATCCCTTAACGTCTGCAGACCAGTCCAGTTCTCAATGTGTCTGGAAAGAAGAGCAGATAAGTCTTGTTAGTAGGGCTGCAACTTCCGATTTTTACTACTGTTCAGTCTGTAAATTCTCCAAATTAGATACTTGGTGACAAAAAAAGAATACTTTGTTGAGCCTCTAGGGAGCGGACGTCCTGTCCTGTTCTTTGGACAGCTGCTGGACCCATGTGTGCGCTACTAATGGGTCACTAATCAGTGTCTTGTCCAGGGACACCTCGACACGTAACCTGGTGGGACTGGGAATCGAATTTCATGAATCCGTTCAGCATCAACTTTATGTCATTTTGTTATTCGTCAACACCCCATTTTTTCCAGTTATTTATTGTAATTCAAGTCGTTCTAGTCCAATGAAAAGCTTGGAGTGGTACAAAGTTGGGCGGCACGATGGGTCAGTGGGTAAAGTAGTCGTCTTCCAACCTAAGGGTCAGCGTTTTAATTCTTCGTCCCCACAAAGCTACATGTTGTGGTGTCCTTGGACAAGACGCAGATACCTCGTAGTACCGCAGACACAGATCTAGCAGCTGTCCACACAACAATTTCCCCAAGGGGATCAATAAAGTATTCATTATTATTATTATTAGATAAGTGTTGAACTGCCAGTGGTTAAAAAAGGAAAGGCTACCTAAAAATATAATAATGTACATTTCAGCATTGAACAGGAAGGTCTTTTTCAGAGAACAAAAAATTTGTTTAAAGTTTAAAGCTGTTCTGCAGCAATGTAGGCTGTTCAAGTCTTGAAAGCTGATTCTACAAAATCCTACAACCTTTCTGGATTATTACAACCCCCTCTGTCTGCATAAAAGCATTGTTGAAGCACACTGTGGTACCGCACCGAGTAAGCAACACTTGATTAGCACTGCACCGCAGAAGTAGTGTGTTGCTACAAAAATAGCGAGAAGAAAGACAGACCATAACTTTACTTTACTTTGCTTGGCAGACGCTTTTATCCGAAGCGACTTACAAGGAGCTAGCGCTGGGTGTCTGGCTCAGGCACACCTGGTAGGAGACGGATTAGGAGTCAGACGGGATTCGAACCCACAACCTCCTGCTTCCCAGTCTGACGCCTAACCCACTGAGCTACCAGGCCGCTATAACACCTCAAATGGCTCACAGGACAAAAGCGTCAAGCACAGCTGGACAGTGGTCGTAGGAAGCAAGTCTCAGTTTCAACTGTGAAGAGGAGACTCTGAGCTGCAGGTTCAGCAAGAACAAGACAAAGGGGCTTTTCCAGGGCAACGAAACCCCGCCATTGGACTACTGAAGACTGGAGTCTTTAGTTTATCACCCAGGATCTTTCTACGCCGTCGAGTAGGTGAAAGGATGGTTCCACAGTGTGGGGCATCAACTGTCACACATGGAGAAGAAGTGTGAAGGTCTGGGACAATTTTCCTGGCCCCACAATAGGCTGGTACACAGTGAGCAGCACCTGAACCACAATGGCTACCACAGCGTTCTGCACCATGCAGGGCTCTCTGGTATGCACCAAATGTGTCATGGGTTCATCCTACAGCAAGATAATGACACAAAACACAAGTCCAAGCTATGCCAGGACCACCTCAGGAAAAGAAAACAAGATGGGAAGCTGGAAAACATGATGGGGATGAAACCCCACCCAGCTGGTTTGGACAGAAGAGTGAAAGTTAAGAAACCTACAAGTGTCACATTTACGGGAACAGACATGAGAAAAGCTTTCTACAGAATATCTCATTTCTATTGTAGAAAGAGTGTCACGAGTGTGTTGAGCTGATATTTCTGCCAAAGGTGGCTGGCCTTCAAAAGTTTAGAATGTTTTTAGGTCTGTAAAAATATTCCATGATTTCAGCATAACTTTTAATACAAAAAAGAAAAAATTGTGGCGTTTTAAAACAGTTTTGTCCAATACGAACGTTATTTCTAGGACTGATTTCATTGTTTAGGGCTGATTTCTCATAATTAAAAAGAATAGTAATTGATTGATTTCAAATGTTTCTTAAAACACTAGAAAGGTGACGGAAAGTTTTTCACTTCGTCATCAAGGGCCAGAACCCATTGTCACATCAGACCCAGTGGGAGCCACGCATTGATTGGCTGAGCTCATTTTCGCGTGACAGTAGCATCGGACCCCCCGAGGGCATAATCGACTAATGACTGACAAATCAATTATCCTATTCAAAGTCTAAATATGCAGAAATACAGTTGCTGGTTCTGCCTAATACAGTGTGTTGGAGGTGATAAATGAACAGAGATTTCAGTGGCTGTGATTATACAGCAGACAGATTCAGAAACAGATTTTAAATTCAACTTCACCAGAAATGTTTCCACATTCACTATAGCAGTGTTACACTTCAGAAAATAAAATTCAATTTGGAGAACGAGTCAAAAAAGAAGCTTTGGTTCGTAGTAAAGAAAATCCCTCGCTCGCAGCAACATGGTTTCCCTTTCTGCATAGATTACAATGTGGAATGAAAAGTTTTTAGTGAGCTGTGGAGAAAGTCTGATTCATACAGGTTCTTTCTTTAAATAAGTGACAATGTCATTAAACTTACACACCTTGTTTGCTGCTGCTGCTTCTAAGCACATCCACGTGAAAAACCAATGCTTGGAACAGGATGTAATGTTCTGTTCACCAAAACAGTGTGTAGTGGCCTGGTAGCTCAATAGGTTAAGTGTCGGACTGGGATGTTGAAGGTCGCAGGTTTGAACCCCGTCTGACTCCTAATCTATTCCCTACCAGGTGTGTCCCTGAGCCAGACACCCAGCGCTAGCTCCCTGTAAGTCGCTTTGGATAAAAGTGTCTGCCAAGTAAAGTAAAATAAAAAAGCAAAAGTGATTTCAGATTTCTAAACTTACAAATCTACTCAGTTCCCATATATGGAGTTAATGCTAATACCTTTTGAATTAATCTGTGTCAGTAAAATACTGATCGGATGTCGCTGTTATGTGTTTTAAAGTCATCCATAGGTTCTTTTTTTACGTTATTTATCAAGTGTTGTGAGTCCCAGGAGGTTCGGCAGCTTGTGTGGGCATGAGACCAGAAAATAGAACAATGTAATAGATCACATTATTCCAGTTCTTATTAAAAGCAAATAACAATAGAGAGCAACAGAGAAGCCGCTGTACTAAATGTTTAATGTCAGCGGCTGAAAGTTAAATACAGTGATAATAGCTAAAAGCTAGAACCACCAAGTAGTTGTTGGCTTAGTTAAGATCTGTCATCACACTCTGCTCCACCACCAGTCATCTCTTTGGAAATGCTGATACACTGAAACAAAGCACTCTCACAGGACAGAGAAAACACCGCCACCCTGCTTTCTTCTGAAAGGGAAAATGTTCAGACAAATGCGAGCGTTCTGCTCCGATTGTCCAGTCGCTGCCTGGTCTCAAACGGGAATAAGTGTTGAAAAATGACAAAACCACATGAAGTACAACGTGGTTCAATAACGAAGGAAGTAAAACATAGGTAATGTTTCTGTAATGTGAGGCGTTGGGTTTAAAAGAGTCTCCTCTCAGTTTGGCAAAGCCTAGTGGCCGTAGTAAATCTGACAGCGTTGGCTGTATTTACAGGCATAACAATGAGTCTGGGGCGGTTGGGTCAGCAGAGCACAAGAGACTGGAGTTTGCATCTGGAATTGAATGTTTTCTGTTTTTATCGTAGCCATGAATAACCTTAAACCTTTAATTAAACCTAACCTGTTTCTTTTGAGACTCTGGCCCAACCACAGCATAGTGTTCACAGAAAGTGTGTGTGAAAGTGAGTGTTTGTCATTTTTTTATCCAGCGTTTCTCAAATGATCTCTTTTTCTTGAAAGTAGCTATAAAGAAACCTTCTGGAAATGTCTCAATAAAAGCACAAAAAGAAAAGACTAAAGTATGACTGACGCTTATACAAAAGTAAAACAAAGAAGAAATGTCTGAATAAAACTTATATTCCGCATCAACAGTGTGAAAATATTCCAGAAAAACGGTATAAAATTATGCCTGGAAATTTCCTCTGCACGGATGAACCTTGAATAAAGCAGCCTGTGCATCTAAATATGGAGATGTATCAGATTAGAGCCTGCTGCTGCATAAAGAGATTTGTGATATGCAGAGAGAACAGAGGGGAGCAACAGGAGTGAAGCGAATCCGGCCGAGGACAACGACGATATACAGCGCCGTACTGCAGTGGTGTGGTTTAGTGACAGCAGAGTAGACGTTCCGCTGGGAGGGCACGAATAATAGCATGTTAAATAGTTTTATTTATATATATATATATACACATATATATATATATATATATATATATACACATATATATATATATATATATATATATAC